>LGAG01001223.1:64300-87212 GCA_001278395.1 Lerema accius | reverse complement strand
CAGCCTCCACCATAACGGCGATGCCCTGTCCGCCGCCGATACACGCCGAGCCGATGGCTCGCTTCAACCCGCGCCGTCTGTAAATAACATTTATGTTTTCATATTCATTTACATACTAAATACTAGTAATCATCATGTAATTGATAAACAAAAAACTGACTTCGAAAATTGGATATCTTTAAAAAATGTATATCCTATGAAAGTCTCAATTGAGACGAATCCTCACAAAAAAACCATCAAGCCGTTTACGCTGTAGAGCGTGCCAAATAAATGGACGTACAAAAATACATACGCTTGAAAAATATTACCTTCCTAACACAGTCATGTAAAATTGCTAGTATTGTAGTAGTGTTACCTAAGCTCGTGCACCAAGTGCGCGGTGATGCGGGACCCGGAGGCCCCGAGCGGGTGGCCCAGCGCCGTGGCCCCGCCGTTCACGTTCAGCTTCTCCAGGTCCAGCTTGAGGGCCTTCGCGCACGACAGGGTTTGAGCTACGAACGCCTCGTTAATCTACACACACAAACACACAATGCTGTACTAAATAGGTTATAAAAGGTAACTGGTTATCATTAAAAATTAAACAAAAAATCTGACAGCTAAAAATTTTAGGGTATTTAAAAATAATAGTCTATGACATTATCACAATACAGACAAATCCAATGACGCCCCATTATGTTGATTTCCGTCAAGGTGTTTGGGGTCTAGAGAGAGTGGTAAAGTGAACATACATACATACACTTAAAAACGAACAATAAATGAATAAACTGTACGAAATGACCCTTCACCTCAACAAGATCAACATCGTTAAGTGTCAACTTGGTGGCCTTGAGTAGGGCCTCGATGGCGGGCACGGGCCCCACGCCCATGATGCTGGGGTCCACACCCACGTACGACCAGCCCACGAGCCGGGCTAGGGGCTTCAGACTCTTCGCCGCCTCCTCGCTCGCCAGCACCAACGCGCCCGCACCATCGGAGATACCCTGACAGTTATTCAAGGTCAAGTTCAAATGTTTTTGGACTAGGTGATACAGAGTCTTTACATAGTGATCTCTATATCCTCTCATTAAGGTTTACTTAGACCAAAAAAAATTAATACTCAGTGTTCAGAGCAAATTATGCTTGCTCTGCAAAATAAAATGCTTTAATTTCTTTATTCCATTACAAAATCTAATTAATAAGATACACAAAGTGTGTATCAATAAAACTTGCAACATTTTAGTTTATAACTTACCATCCAGTCTTATTGTCCATTAAATAGAAGCATGAAATTAAAATACAAATCAACAGATCTTGTAAGTCCAGTAATTAAAACGGTAATATTTCAAATTAAATAGTATTTTTAATTTAATGTTATTAATATAGTAATAATTAGATAACGTTAAATAGTATTAAAAATTTATTTATGGCAGCATTAGAAATTTTCCCAATTAAATTCTATTAATTTTTAAATGAAGATCTAAGTGAATAATTTTGAAAAATAATATTGATTATAATTGGCCATAACAAAACTAAAATAATTACCTATTTATCTTTTAAAAACGAATTACGACACATCGTAATTACCGTTACACGTTTTTGTATAGGTATTATTTATTATACACAATAACCACATCCGTATTTTTTTTAATCTACCGGATCTACCCCCATTTCATAAAGGTGCTTTGAAGTGAAGAAGCAGACGGGCAAAGGAACTCCTCTGCACATCTTTTAAAAACATGTTTTAGTATTTGATAAGTCAGCTCCAACCAATTTAACGTCTTACATCTTTAACCTAACGTCATTAAGCTGTATACTCACAGAGGCAGTTCCAGCGGTGACAAGTCCCTCCTTCTTGAAGACGGGAGGCAGTTTCTTGAGCCCCTCGAGCGTGGTCTGCGGCCGAGGATGCTCGTCCACCTCCACGGACACTTGCTTCTTCTTAATGGTCAACGATACCGGCGCCAACTCCGCCTTGAACACCCCTGCGTCGTTCGCTGTGTGGGGAAATATGTGTGTTATGGTTATTGAAATAGGGCTCAGTTTTGGTAAACCTATTTCTCGACTTAAGTTGTTTTGGGAACTTGGTATTGCTACATAGGTGATGGAAATATAATTATGTCTTCGGTTCATGGGAATAGGGTTTAGTTTCGGTAAAACTATTAACAGATATTGCCAGATTTAGTTTTAACAAATGTTATCTTTTTGTTATGAAAAATCATAAAATGTCAAACACTATGCTATATCTTTAATTATCATGCTGCATGATATGATCAGTTGATTCAAACAGCCAGTGATAATTTCAACACCTACTTAGTTTTTAAGTAATTTTCAGTCCTTGTAATTATTTTTTTATAATGACAAAAACTTGATAATCATGAGAAAAAAAATACGAACGATTATTGTTTATTATATAAAGGTATATAAGTGATCAACCGCAATTTAAAAGTCATAAATTTTTTGCAAAATAGTTTTATAACCCTGGATTACAGCATAACAACTGCCGACTTACTGCTTGTAAATGATATATTTGTGTAAACAACATCTTATCTAATCATAAGGAACTTAGTTTTTATCACTTTGTATTGTTTATGGGTGTGACCTTTGATCAATTCAAAACAAGTATTTGCAGAACTTAAGTAAATAACCTAGGGAGCCTTAAAGTACTGCGTAACGCGATTTTTGACACCTCTTCCCTATGTAACACGCCGTAACGTTTTTCCGTACTACCTCCTCCCCCTCACTAAACGTTATGTAATACACAGATAATCATTTTTATCTAAAAATGTTGACATTTTGCCGAGTTAGAAGAATTTATATTTCCTACCTATTAGTTCTTTTTTTGTAATAAAGAAAACAATTTTACGTAACGCGTTGTTCGAAATATATGTAACGCATAATATAATTTACAAGAGCCCCGCTCCCCCAAATTGACGTAATATAATTTTTTCCTATAAATTACACAAAACTTCCGACAGCTAAATTAGCTATTCCGCACTAGAAGTGATGTATACTGTAGTTCTTAGTTAGCCCGAACTTAGTTTAATTTGAACAAGGTATAATTATTTTTTAAACCTTTGAATTTCATAAAAACAAAGCTTACTTTAAGCGCAGATAATTATTGAACTTAAACCAAATTAAATGTTTTTATTTCTTAAAATAGTAACTAGCATGACTATAGCTAGATATCTATGAGCGTATGCGTGCATGCGTGCGTGCGTGTATGTGTCTGTGTGCGTATTCCATAAATTCACTCACAGCTCTTCCACCGTTGCTGCGAGCGGAGCGCGAAGTTGTCCACCTCATCCCGGGTGATGCCGAACTGTCCACCCAGTTTCTCAGCAGTCATGCCCATGGGCAGCCCGCAGTACGAGTCAGTAAGCCCCGCCCACAAGGTGTCTTCGAATGCGTACGAGGTGCCGAGTGCGGTCCCGAACCTCACGCCGCGCACCGCAAATGGCGCCTGAGACATGTTCTCTACTCCACCGGCTAAGGAGATCCGCGCTGAGCCCGTTAGGATATCCTGGGGATTTCACTTGATTATATCACCTATGTCTAGAAAATAATATGCCAATATTGTCATGGCAATTTCAGTCATTTATATCGCTGCCTGTACAACATTGTACGGCCGTATTGACTCGAAAATATGTTCGAATTGCTGAATTCAGATGTCTTAAGAAGGCTGATAGATAAAAAGACGTCCTTAATATTGAAAATTTCCTGTTTTATATTCTGCTTAGGAGGGTTTTATACTTTTTGTAACTTTCTGGTCTCTTTTTAATTGAGGCATAGGTAGATTCATACCAATATTTTATTAAGATTGAGACAACTCAACTTGGTTTGTATCAACCAATACTATAGTAATCAAGAAATACAAAATATAACAAGCGCATTTCTATGGAAATTGGAGACTAGACCCTGCATTCAATTTCCATAACAACTGTGCAACTAAACCAGTCTATCCAGTATTACATATTCATACAATACATGTCCATTTAATGTCCAACTTGGCTTGAGCTGTAAGAAGCAAAGTTTGATACAATACTTCGAAAGACATTTAGACCTTATCTGTGCCATTTGTTACTGTCAGCTGGTAGCAGCAATCTCTGTGAGAGACGTTTAAAAATCTTCTCTATACATTCTATCCATCCTACATTCAGACATCGTCATGCAATCAGAGTCGATATCTTTTTTTAAAACCTGATTTGCATACAGAAACCCGGGTATAACAACCATATTTAGTCCAGTAAAATGAACAGTGGGTAGTGAGTATACCTGAGCAGAGTTAACAATGGACTGGAACCCTGATCCACACAGTCTGTTGATGCCGAGAGCTGGTCTCTCTTGAGGAATGCCGGCCTTCAGCGCCGCGTGGCGAGGAGTGTAGATACCGTCTGTTTGAGATGCCTGGGTACCAACAAATTGATATAAGTAAGTTATTATTAGCTTTATAACTGTGCCTAACATTGTTCGTGAGTTATACTGAGAACCACGCATGCTCTATTTTCTCCTTTACAGGCCATGATGATACATTAACTTTGTGTTATTTTTTTTTTAAGTTGATGTCTGTAAGTAATTGGTCTTTGATAAATAAAGAATTAACTACTATAGCAAATGAAATGATTGGATCCTACTAATTTTAATGTCAAAGTTATGAAGACATTAGTATTTCCTTACCATGTCAACCATCTTGGCATAGAGATAGACCATAATAAGAAAATATTCTGTTGGATTGAATCCAAGTTACATTGTACTCACCGACATGACCTGCCCGACTACAACAGAGTCGACCTGTTCGGGCGCCACGCCGGCCTCCTTGAGCGCGGCGACGTTGGCCACGGTCTGCAGCTCCGTCGCCGACGTGTTGCGGAACACACCACCGAACGTGCCGAATGGGGTGCGTTTGGCGCCCACGATGAACACTCCTGATTCAAAAATAGAATTTAACGCTAACACACTCATACTCTCGCAGTAGGATTCCTTGTGTCGCGGGTGGCATGGACAATAACTTACACTAACACCCATGACCCGAGAACAAACATTTATCTGTTACATAAATATCTGCCCCGGCCGGGAATCGAACCCGGGACCCCTCGCTCATAGGCAGGGTCACTACCAACTAGGCTACAGGGTGTTCCTTAATTTGTGACTATTTGCAGTAATGTAATACTTTTATAGGCACACTTGACTCAGGAAGTAAGGTGGTCAATGCGAAGATGTGGTTGAGGTTGGGTTTAAAAAGTTAGTGACAGGAAATTACACAGACTCTGAATATGAATGAACTGTAACTAACATTGGCTCACACTGAAAGTCTGTTACTATGTAGTAACAATAATAATGTTGATTTTTGGCAAGTGTCTTCTATTATGTCACAAGTATTCTTTGGACTTTCTTTACAATTTAAGCAAGCATTTTAAAAAACTTTTTTTCTGCTAGTAAACCCAAATAATTCATTATATTTTGGAAATATGTTGTATTCATATTCATCTTAAAACTTAAAGATCTTTAGACTGAAAAGGGATAAGCTTGAAAACACCCCAGGCGATAATTAAAACAGCTTTGGAGATAAGGGCTAGTTACAGGACCTACTATGCTATAGAATTATAATTATTAAAATTTCATTTTTTATGAGCATTGCCAAAGCTGATAGCTGATGCATGTTAATACGAAGACAAAAAAAATTTGTATAAAAAAATTGTCAAGAATATTCCTTTTATTACAGCTCTCTGTAAAAAGAAACATTTAATAAGAGAACGATGATGTTGTTTGATTGCAGAAATATCAATTTTATAGGCTTGTGTTAATTATCTCATAACAGTGTTATTGCGATAATGTAAGTTAATTTTAGAACGAAAATAAATTATACACAAGGGTACACGGTTGTATTCATAAACACTTTTTGCTGTTTAATTTTATTTAGTTCATTATTGCAGACGCTTTCGATAGAAAACAAAAGTTCATTGGAATTTGACCCCGCAAGGCAAAGTTTTGAAGATCATGAGATTTGCAAGATTAGATTGTATTAAAATACAAAATAATTTTTATATGCATGCTATTACGTACCTTTTACTGCTACAGACATTTTTATGTCACTATTTTACGTAACAATATAATAAAATGCTGATATCAAAAAAATAACTTTTTACGTGTACAAGTTTCAACTTCTACACGTCTAAATATCGGCTTCGCACGGCACACACACACATTCACGGTCGGCAGGCAGGCAAGTGAACCACCAAAATTCTAATTGACATTGACAGTGACAACGCCCACATATGTGACAGCATCACAGTTGACACAGATAACAAAATATAACATGTGTATTACAGACTATAGCAACAGAGTCACTGTCATAGAGACAGGAAAGTTCTGTGACTTTAATATTCTTTGGCTGCTGTCAGCGTCAATGTCAATCTGTCAGCATATCGTGCTCGTTCGGGTCGGATCGAATATTCTTTATAATTCTTATCTATTATCAATTCCAAAATAATGCTTATGCAATGAGCGATGGTCGCCCAGTAAGCGGTCAGTTGAAGAAGTTCGTATTTCGTGGTAAATCTACGAACAACGGTGACACGAGAGGTGAATATTTAGAGATCGTTATACCCGAGTTACTCTCGGCTGGCTACTCGTTCTACACGTGGCCCTCTGCCCCGCTACTAGCCTGGTACTTGTGGAGTCAGAGACGAAATTTGCGAGGAATCAGAGTATTGGAACTGGGCTGCGGGACAGGTTTGCCGGGAATCTTAGCTGCTAAGTGCGGCGCTCATGTGACTTTGACCGATAGCGTCGCTCTCCCTCGATCTCTGAGACATCTTTCAGCGTGCTGCGAAGCGAACGGTCTAGTCCCGGGACGAGACGTGAAGATTCTAGGTCTCGCTTGGGGATTATTCTTAGCCGACGTTCATAACTTACGACCTGTCGATTTGCTCCTCGCGTCAGATTGTTTCTACGAGCCTTCGCAGTTCGAAGAAGTTCTATCCACAGTAGCTTACTTGTTAGACGGCACTGACGGAAGATTTTTGTGTGCTTACCAGGAAAGGAGTGCCGACTGGTCGATTGAATCGCTGCTGAAGAAGTGGGGACTGAAGGGAGCGCTCGTGGACTTGGACTCGCTAAGGGAGAGCTCCGGCGTGGACTACAGGGCCTTGATAGGCGAACGATCGTTACATTTGCTCGAAATAGTCTCCGCGTAGGGAATGGCCAGCACCGTTAGAGCGGCACGCCTATACGTAGGCAATCTACCTTGGACTGTAGGCCACCGTCAACTTAGAGAGTATTTTTCCCAATTCGGACCAGTGCAGAACGCACGAGTAGTTTTCGACCGCTCCACCGGCCTAAGCAAAGGGTATGGTTTCATTGAGTTTGCCACCCCATCATCAGCTTCTGATGCCACTAGCAAGCAAGTTCATACCTTAGAAGGTCTAAACCTGGTTGTCCAGCTTCAAAGCAATTAATAAACCTGTAGTTAGTGTGTAGAATAGAATGGCTAAGGCACTAGAATATCCTGATTCTGACTTTTCCGATGAGGACCTATCTCCCCTCGATGCATCTTTTAACAAAGCTTCCAACCATGTACGAAAACTCACAGATACCCTCAGTAATAATCAACTACTTGAACTCTATGGTCTTTACAAACAGAGCACTGAAGGAAAATGTAACACAGCTAGACCAGGATGGTTCGATGGGCGAGGCAGGAAGAAATGGGATGCATGGAGTTCCCTCAATGACATGTCTAGTGAAGAAGCAAAGTTGAAATATGTAGAATTAGTGCAAAAGTTTGATCCAGATTGGAGCGAGTTGTCTGTCAGCAAAGGCACTAAGGAGTCATGGGTGGCTATGTCGGCTTTGAGCCATGAACGGGAACCGGAGCTCAATCATCATGAGCTGTCCCTAATAGATGCTGCACGAGAGAATATTCCTAGCAAGGTCACTGAACTGTTGACTAAACAACCTGATCTAAAGGATGAGAGGGGTGAAAATGGGCTGACTGCATTGCACTGGGCGGCAGACAGGGATGCTTCGGAAGCCTTATTGGCTGCCATACAAGGTGGTTGTGATATCAATGCTGTGGATGACAGTAAACAGACTCCTCTACACTATGCCGCATCATGCGGTCATGTGAAGTCAGCCAAGATATTGCTGGAGGCAGGAGCTCTATTCCTCAAAGACGACGAGGACTGCACACCATTGGATATTGCAGCAGATGATGATATCAAAGTGCTTCTTCAGAGTTATGTGAAGTAAACTAGCATTTACTGCTAATTTATGTATTAGGGGAAAACTAATTGTTTAGTTATTTGATTAATTGTAAAGTAGTTATTTGGAATAAAGATTTAATAAACACTGGCTTTTTAAATAAAAAAATATGCTTTTGCGAAATTTTGATATTGCTGTGATAAAAGTACTGCATTCATAATTATAATTTATCCCAATTGGAATACTATTGGCTGTGGTTAGCATTGGAATAATTGCAGTAGGTTTGACAAAATTTTACTATCAAAAGTTAACAACCCTATTAAGTTTTCCGCTATATATACTTAACACTCCCTGTGGCACAATTCTTCCTGTTAAAGAACTAAGATGAAAGATATAAAAACAAAGTAAGTAGTAGTTTCAATTAATATATTCAAAGTAATCTTTTAAACTTAGGTTGTTTTTCAATATACACATTTATGCATATGACACCTGAGAATAACAAAATTAGGTACTAATAAAATAACTTAGGGTAAATTCATAGTAAGAATAGTTTTAGCACATCTTTTCAAGAACAAAACTAAATTTTAGAAGTTTCGTTACCTTGCCAGACAATTAAAAAATGAATTTAGACAATCGTGTACTGTTTACTCTCATCACTATGGATTTATATCCATATTGTTATAATATCGTATTACAATAATTGGGTGGCAAAACATGAACTCATATTTAAAGGCACAACTTGGGACACAAAATATACAAGAAAGAAACATCACTGCAACTAAATACATAATATTATAGAAACGAAAATACTTCAATAGTAAGTGGCAGCATATTATATGTCCTGCTGTAACTTGCATAGGACTCATTTGGAAGTCTACAACTCAAGTTATACTTTGTTCTTCAATAGAAAAATATTGCTTCAATTCACTCGATCACTGATAACAGTTAACCTATATACATATTTCTTAGTCAATCACCTGTTACTATCGTAATACTTACAAAACCTTACAATATCTACTCTAACCTTGCAAGACTTTAAACTAAATTTTTACCAGAGATTTGTAACCAATTAGTGTCTTATATGGCTGTAAAATACTTTCTTTGTAGGCTGTTTTAATTATTGGTCCTCAAATAGCAACGGAATACAATTATAGCTATAATATCACGCCGTTAATATCAGCATATTAACAGAAATCTGTTACATATAGTATGACTATTCATTGTTTAAATCTGCTTTGTGTTAATATTGGCATTACATACTGAGCATGTGGCAACATATTTTATTACCATTAATAAAACGATATTCTAGCGTTATGCCAATAATGACACCTAGACAAGACACTGATGTATTTAAATTTGAACCACAACACAACACTTTAGAGCACATATTATCTTGCACTAAACAACTGTCTCAGATCAGGTCCTCCGCTTGGTCTTGATGCGAGGCTTGCGTCAGTTCTCCTTGGCGTCCTTGTGACCCAGACCGTCTCCAGAGTCCAGCTGTTTCAGCAACCTGAACAATGCTGCAGCCTCCCGGATCCTGCTGAACTCCACGCAGAATGCTTCCACTTCGATGAATAGTTCCTAGTACACAATTCTTATGATTAGAATGCCGTGAATGTATTTTGTACCTAAAACTTGTTTTTCTAGTTCTGAAGCTTCTGAAATATGTTCATGCAATATGGTAACTATATGGAGCAGTCATTACTTCCAATTTTCTTACAAAAGAATTATAAATTTTGATAATTCAATACAAGTAAAATATTTCAATCTGTTTAAGAATTTTCACACGCTTGAGTCAGACAAAAATGTACATGACAAGGTCTCCCCATTAGGGTATTAACTACATTTAATTTATCTAATTGTTAATTTACTAGCTCAATTATTATAATGTCCATTTATTTCACAAATGATCTATAAATACTATCTATCCTATGCACTATCACGACAAAACCTTAAGCCCAAGTGGCCAAATTGACGGAGGTCTGAGTTACCTTAACATTAATGATCTTGTTCCTGATGAGCGACTGTAGGAAGACGCAGACGAGGCGCACCAGTCTGTTCTGCATGTAGCGGTCGCGGATGGTCTCGCACGTCGAGATGCAGTTTGAGATGTACAGGTGAACGAACTCCTCAGGCAAGTCAACTGAGGTCGTTAACCTGCCAGGTCATTGACACCGTTAGCTTAGCGACTAACTATTAGAGCTATTGGAAGATCACTGTCTGTCTGTCTTAACCCTGCTGCTATTTTAATCTGATTTTAGAGAGTATGCATGTATGTGTATGGTACATTTATTTGGCAGGCTCAACAGTCCATACCTTGCCAGGTGATCATAGGTGGACAAGTTTTTATTATTATTTGTCTTGACCTAAGGTCATCTTTGATTACACCCAAAATTGAACCTTATTTAAAATATCATAAAGCTCAAATTTCAATACATTCCTATGGGTGGAGTCAGAAAGAGGGATGGTGTAAGACAAACCTGTTGACGACCTCCATGGAGTGGAGCGACATCTCCATGTTGACGAGCACGCTAAAGTACTCCGTGATGTGCTGCGAGCTGATCAGCTTCAGCAGCACCGATATTGCCACCATCGGGTTGTTCTCCACCAGGTCTGGCAACTGGTATAGGGGAGACACTTAGTTAATGCATAATTTAATACTTGTTCAATTTTGTAAATAGGTGACTGCCACACAGAGGAATTTGAAGCGGTGAGTTCATACTTCTACTTATCTTAATCTTTCCTAAGGCACCCTTACACTGGTCTGACAGCATAAGAGTGAGTATACTGAGTCACTCCACCAATCTGCACTGGAGCAACGTAGCGTACCATGGGAGTATGCTCTAAACCTCCTCAGTAACGAAGAGAAAACCAAACTGAGTAAGCCTGTGAGGCATACTGTGTCAGACTATGATATGAGTGGTCTGTTCCACCTGGTATGGATGCGTACTGTGTCTGTCTTTGTGACCTGATTTGGGAGGGTTCTTTCCCCTTTCTTCTCCATACTAAAGCACCTACATGAATAAATAAATGTTGCTAGGTATGTTGTGTGTGGTGTGTGACCTGGTACGGGGTGACATCGATCTGGTAGACCAGGTCAGGGTCGAGGTCGAGCAGTGCCAGCAGCCGCTGCTGGTGCGCCACACTCAGCGCGCTCTTCAGCGCCAGCTGCGTCAGCTCCTTGCCCTCCGCCACCAGGCTGCCCGCGTCCTTCTCTTCTGGCTTCTTCTCCTCCGACTTCTCTTTCTTGTCCTCCTGGAGAGACAGAGAGGGCGTTGGTCGCAAAAATATTTATCCAAGCGACTAGACCAGATGAAGCACGTAATTCGTACGTTGAAGTGTTGACTAAGGCGCGGTTTCCACCGCAGAAAACTAACGAAACTAAACGAAAAAATCAAGATTAAAAAAAATAATTGACATGCATAAGTGTATCATTACACATTTCCAGATATTAAGTTTTCTGTAAGAAAGTAATTTCAATTGTTTTTACTTGCTCAGTCCTATCTGCTGGACTTAAGCAGTATGCAGTATACTCGTACGCGTGCGAGTAAATGGAGTTCTTAATGAGTATGTGTCTCTCGCGGTGGAAACCGGGCTTAAGAATAAATGAGAAGACAAGAGAAAGACAGAATTTGCCGCCAAAACAAGGCTAAAAATCACTTTGAAAGTTTAAGAGTTGAACAAAGTCTACCTTAGCCTTGTGTTGCTGTGGCGCTCGTCGCTCCACCTTCTCCGGCAGCTTGAGGCCGACCAGACCCTCGAAGTCCGTGTCATACAGTGGCACGTACGCACCCTTGTTGGCCAGGTTCTTCCACACACCCTGGAATATTACACTCATTGGTTCACCATTCTATTGCTGTTAACTTTACAAATATGTGCTGGCTTTATAAAGTGATTTAAATGTTTACGCTGTATCTAGCTCCACACTCAATTGAAGCATATAATGCTTTGAAATATGCTGTTTATGATATACTAATAAGAGTTGATATAGCAATATAATTCATTGAGAAACTGAGTAATTAATATTTTTATTGTATATTCAGTATACCCAAGGTTCAATTGATCAATTACTTTAAAGCGGCCTACGGTATTACATCAGTTAAATGTCAAGATTTCTCAGTTTCTAGATAACGGATAGTGATTATTAAGCCTACAAGGGTAGCTCTTTACTGTCCAAGCTAAGCTACATTCTACTGACATCATTAGCGAAGGCTATCTCGTCAGGGTCCAGCATGAAGGGCGGCGGCGGGATGGGCCCCGCGGCGCGCAGCGTGCGGTGCAGCGGCTGGTACTCGTTGGACATCAGGGCCTCTAGCAGCTCCTTCATGGCCATGCGGTTCGGAGGACTCCTGGAGGAATGAGGCCCACAACTTATTAACTACGCTTGACATTTGTTAAATTTAAATTACAGTATGTATAAGGGGTGATGAGCCACTGACGATTCTTTATTTGTCAGGTATTTGAATCAGGTATAGTCAAGGCTGGTGGTATTTTTCGTCTGCTTCTCAAAGCCCTTCAGGCCATAAAAAAATAAGCAAGAATAATATTGACCACCTAACACTTTGTAGCTTGTCATCTTATTGGAGGGGTATATTGTTTGAGCAACAACAAAAAATGGTTATGAAAAAAAACTAAAAATTCAATTGCTAAAAAACCTATGGGGTGGAGGGGTCATTTAAAATTTGTAATAGCCTAGTATAGTGTGTAGTTTTATAATAAACGTAATAATAAACGCGAACACACTAATACCCTCGCAGTAGGATTCCCTCTGTTGCGAGTGACATGGACCACAAAAATAACACATCACTAACACACATGACTGGAGAACAAACATTTATCTGTCACATAAATATTTGACCCAGCCGGGAATCGAACCCGTGACACCTCGCTTCGAAGGCAGGGTCACTGCCAACTAGGCTATGGGGTCTACTTTATAAAGTAGTGTACACCTTACCCATCACTAATCGGTATGAGAGCTGGAGCAGTGTGGAGCGCGCTGGCACTGATGTCTGCGGTGCGCTCGGCGACCAGCGCCTGCAGCGACGAGTAGTCGAAGTCCAGCTCCTTGGCTAACACCTCCGTCAACATCACTTGCTTGGCTGACTTCTTCATTACCTGCAGTCACATGTGATCTTCTAATCGCTTTTTACTTAATGCATACATACGTATGTATACACGCCACACAAAATAACATTTTTTTTTTGTCTATTTGGTTAGGCTAATCTCTGAAACGGTTAGTCCGATTTTGACGGGACTTTCACTGGTGGGTAGCTGATGTAATAATGTAACCTAGGGTACTTTTTTTTACTTTGGTCTCGGCTTAGGTTTCCGGCGGGTCCACTAGTAGATTAATATACGAGTAGATACAAACATTAATTTGGAGTATAGGTACATTCACATGTGATCCCAGTCTCCCTGTATTACCAGATACATACATAGTTTGTCAGGGGATTTATGAAGTAGAAATTCGCATAACTTGCAATCCATTTACCAACTAATTACCATTTACCATTGGGACATATGGACTCAATGGAAAAAGATTTTAAATTTACAAATACACAGTTATTACAAGGATGACTTTTTAACTTACATCTTTTATATTAGCAGGCAAAAACCCATGTAGTTGTCCAATAAACTGTCTCTCCTGTGCCACCAGTGGCTGCAGACCAGGTTTCCCCTCCAACAGGTACAGGTATAATGAACTGAATGGATTGTCTCCTTTGTATATGTCATAGATGAGCGCGAGGGCGACTACCCGCTGCCCTGGTAGTGTTAAATCTCCGCCCGTTATCAAAGATGCGAGAAGTAAACACACTGCAATTCAATTTGTTTATGATGCAAGATAAGGTTAAAGATATAATTTAATATTGTTACAATAAAAATGTTACTCTGATTTTAAGCCATTGGATGTAAATAAGACATTACTTAGGTATTGTGTTTTTTTGGGAACATTAAAGCATGACCATTTTGCTAATTTAAAAAAGCTTCATGCTATGCTGTTCAATAATCTGTATGTTGTAGACTAGCGAAAAGGATTCAGGTGAGATAACTTAAGAGTAACCATAGCATGATAATGCACAGTATTTGTTGAAAACATAGCAATTAGGAGACAAGACTATGAATGTTATGATTATTGATAACTTACAATTGAAATGTTCTGAGCGTGGGAACCTTTTCTGTACTTGAGCACATATTGATTCCAAGCTCTGGGAGTCAACAGTTTGCTCTGAGAAAAGACTGTAACATAAACAGAAATGATTGTATCAGTCTGAAACAAAATGCTATGTAAATAAGAATTTATTTTTAAAACAGTACTAGGAAATGATTAATCTTTTAAGAAATAGTATTAGGACAGCAATAAACTACTCACTCTAATATGTATTTACTGTTTTCATTTAATAATTGCTGAGACATTTTTATAACAATTATAGTAACGCTTGCTGTAAATAAATAATGGACATTCTCGTTTCTGATCAACAAAAACTGAAAACTAATCTAGTTAGGCAATTAATAAATTTGATGGGAATTTTAATTCCCTTCAAGATGTTATTAACAATATTTTATTTTAATTTTAATAAATTAATAATATTTGCTTGGTTTTGGTTCTTCAACTTCAAGAGGTGTCAAAATAAAACGTCATTTGTCAACGTCAAGTGTCTAAATGTCAGAATAACGTTTTCAACCATTTATTTTCAGTTAAGATAAAGCTACATACAGCCCATTTATACTATTATTGTATAACAGCAGTAGCTTCATATTATATGTATAAAACTGAGACACAATATTTATGCCTGTGATTACTGTCCCAAGTTATTTTTTTGGCATAATTACTATCAATATACATAAGAAAAAATCTAATATGTTTTTTGGCTATTTGAATTTAACGATCACAAAAAATGTTGCGAAAGCGATGTTATTTTGAAACCGTAAATGGTCTATTGCTGGGCACGGGGATCTCCCTATAACCAAATACATACTTTACATGAAAGAATCCTAGTCTGTGCATGAAAAAAGTATTTGAATTTAAAGGTGCAATAACCATAGAGTACCTTATATGCAATAACTCTCATTATGGCACTGAGCACACTCATTGAAGATTGTCCTAGGGTAGATTCAGCTAATAAATATTCTACAGCACCTTTACTGTTAGCTTTCACCGGTCAATAAAATTTATGTACTATCAAGTTTATTCCTAATGGATGCCGTTCTATACTTAGTTACGGATTATACGTAACTCTGCTTGTAGAATTAACTATGACATAATTTACTAAGAATTTCATTCGCAGTTCTGGATACTCAGATAAGTATGTGGTTTCGCTATATCCTTTTTGATATCAACGATGATTCACTTGCTAATACGTCTTTGGGCGCGTTTACTGTTTATTCATTAGCTGTCTCGTCAATTATTACGGCGGTAATATAATTAGATAGCCACGTAATAATCAGGTGAAGGTGGTATTTTCCATAAGTACCACTATGTACCTATTATGTTAAGGCAAGAACTTCATACAGCTACAGGTTTTCACAACAAACTTTTACCGTTGCAAATCAATTGTACTGTGATATCAGATCAGTACGTGAATAAACCGTACACATTTAGTAATCTTATCGTTGGCTAAAACTGTATAATTATGTTCTAAGTTTTCGAGAACAGCTCCTGCACTAGAATGAGAACAAAGACGAAGTATTCAATGACTGATACCGTTATCAAGCAAATTAACGCCGGCCGAGTTATAAGCCTCACGAGTCACGCCGGGCTCCGAGTGACTTATCATCGCGCCGCTAATTGTATACGCTCACTTCTTTTATCGCGGCCATTTCTTGTGATAAGATTACAAGAGTCATATGGCGTACCGGAGCGCCATCTTGAATGCAATTCCTTGTAAATATCCATAAAAGTACACAAAAACAGTGATTTTTACATATCAAAACGAGTGATGGTGTTATCGTGTGTTTATGAGATTCTGATTCCGAAATGCGCGATATCCGTTCCATAGCAGTCATGCACAATGTCAGGCCTCTGGAGGTCGTCCCGCACAGGAGCAGGTCCTCCTCTTGGTCTTCGTGGATACGACACAACGCCAGCGCGGTGCCCAGGCAAGAACCACGCCTGTCTTTACAATATCAGGTAAGTTCACCGCATAATTTAGTATAGGAGATTTATTATTTTTGCGCCTCCGATATAAAAAGTTACTTTTACGTCATGCGAGTAGGTACTATAGAGGAAAGAATATTCGTCATGCTCACGTATACTTCGTATACCTACTCATTATACGTCACTATTAAAAGGCTTATAAAATCAATGATGTTTTATGTTCGCAATTGGGAGGTAATTAAAAAAGGTGGTCGTGAAGCGTCAAGTGGCAAATAAACATTAAGTACATTTATTTATCTAAAATTTTGAGATCCGAGTAAATTCTTGCGTAAACAAGGTATTAGGGCTTAATCCTTATGGGAGGTGAGAGTGGTACCGGAACAAATATAACGTAACTCGCCTGAAAGATTTTCGGATGTAGATCATGGAGACCTGTTTCTTATCAATGTTAGTTTTTCAAAACTAGGTCATTGTCACATAGGTAATTTTTCAAACTTTCCGGCCGATGGTAATCAGTATTCGTCAATCTATAGTGGTTTCAGGTACCTACAACTCGGTTCCGGGTTCAATTCGCTGTAGAGACAAGGCGAAATGTTTTTATCACGGTCCATCGTGGGCTTGGGCACTTATTATCGTGAATACTCGTACAAAAGTGAAACACGTGTAATTGGTGAATTTTACAAACATGACCGTAGGAATTGTCTCAGGAATAACTTTTGCAATCAAGTAGGTATTTAACTTACCTCTGATACAACGATTAATGTAATGCCATTAGAGATCTATCATTTAATGGATTCCATCATGAAGGTCTATTTCTATTTTTTGGTTGTAATTAATTCACTAGACAGGTAATAATACATACACTGCAGTATACTTGATACGGAAAGGCTCAATCCGAGCAAAATTACTTTTCTGTAGATTAGATTCATTAGATAGATTATTCTTACCCATTTAAGTCACTCCTTGTTTATTCTCAGCTGAATTAAATTGCTTATAAATGTGTGTGTTCATTAGGCCAAATTACCATTAGTAAATACAAACTGATGGTAACCGCTCATCGTCTACAGTCATTAATGAGATCATAGGGTTCGCCGATGCGTTGCCGACCAAATGAATCGGGTTGTAAGGGTGCCTATGCATGACGCTAATGTATTTATGACCGTATAGGTGATAAGTGATTTAAGCATTGGGCTCAAGCAACGCACAAGGGATTGTGATACTCAATCGTCCCGTATCCGCCCTACTCGGTGCTCGCCTCTAGGCAGCATTATAATCGTGCTAAAATATTGTTTACAGTATCCTACTAATATTATAAATGTGAAAGTTTGTAAAGATGTTTGGATGTTTGTCCCTCCTTCACGCTCTAACCGTTGAACGGATTAAGCTGAAACTTGGTACACAGATAGGTTGCATCCAGGAATAGGACATAGGATACATTTTATCCCGATTATAGGTTCCTTTGGAATAAAATCAATATGTTCTATATCGACTTTTCCGCGGGCGGAGCCGCGGGCATCGTCTAGTTTTAAATAAATTTAAATTCGTGCACTAATTTTATCTTTCGCTGAACACCCTCCTTCCGATGATCAGAACTTCATTATATTATCCACATCAAAATTTACAGGGTGTTTATATTCCATAATGAATTTGTGCCATGGAAACCGCAGATGAAAAGTAGATTCATGACAGGAAATGAGGTAGAGCAGCGGTACTTCCCCGCTACACAAGTGTTCCGTTACTATCGAGTTACTAGACAAACAACATCTAATGACACATAGATCGGAGTATGTAGGTACTAATTCGGCTTGGTTGCTTAGTTTTCGCTACTAGGCTCGTGTCAGTGACCAACAATGACGTCACCTATTAGCTAGGGCTTGAGCAATTACGTATACTTTTGTATGTGTAGAGGACAGGCGATCAGAATTTAAAGTTACTTAGAAATAAGTATTTACTTACTTGTTTTGTGAGTGATTTTGTGAGTACTACTTTTGCAAATAAATAAACCAAGATTAGCAATAGATATGAACTAGGATTCATGACAAATATTGCTGCTAATAAAAACTATGGCATTTTATTCATAATTATTACTAATGTGCCCTAGCTTTGTGCTGCGGCTAACATAATGCCTGAAAGAACACGCATCGGAAACATTACTACGCATTTATTTCAGGCGTTATATCTTATCGTTTTATCTTATAGATTCAAGGAGAAAGTAGAAACTCCATAACGACTTCATCAACAACCATTATCATCCACAAACTCTGGTACAAAAAATCTGTTTCCCGGGATGATTAGATTATTAATATAAGGGAGATCAGTAGCCGTATCCCAAAAAAGAAAATATTTGATATCGCTAATTCCTTATCGATATTAATAAATTCCTCGAGAAAACATCGTACATGTCTAGGTAGTTATTGATTCACCAGTAAAAATCTTAGTAGGCAAGTATTGTCTATCTAATTAAGTATAAATATAAAGTTTAGGTGTAGTCGGTGGCATTGGTTATATTTAGAACTTAGGAAATGTTGTTTTTATTGATATAAGTATCTAAGATATTCGCACGTTATCGATTTTGTTTAGCAATCGATCAAATGATAGTTATTATCTATTCGTATTTAATCATGATTTGTCGATTTTAAGGTATGTGAAATATTAATGCTTATTCAATAAGAACCTATTAAATGTGTCGTGAATGTCGTGGTGGTCGAGGAGAGGTAAGAATTTTTTTTATTAAAAAACTCAAATACTTTGTAAAATTAAGTTTTCTTGGACGTGCATTAAAAAAAGATTACTTATTTATTTTATTCATTTGTAGTTTATAATACAGATGCAGTGATAGGGTTATAGGCTGTGGTAAAAACTGAGGGTAATCTTTCCTTATATTATTTTGATTTATGGGGTAATCTCTCTCTATTGTAGTAAAAGTGAGTAAAAGAAAAAAAATGGATCAAATACATTATTATTCGTATTCCATCATCCGTCGGAATGTATAAAAATGTGCTTTGATATTATATCATAATTTAGTATCCATTTAGGATCTCAAGTTTTATAAAGATAAGTGAGTAAACAAGGTAAATAACGATTAAAGGACAGTGAAAATACTATCGATTTCTAGAATAAACTGCGTGAAATGGAAAGTGTTGCGTAAAAAGTTTTTATGACATTATTTATTATGACAGTGCGTCAGTCACATCTGTCAGCTAATTTGTCACTTTGTCCCGCTGTCACACGGTGCAGTGAATAGTTCAATGATATTTTAGTTTTTTATTTGTGTGTTTCTTGAATTGTAGTGTTTAGAACAGTTTTGGTGTGTAGATTTTTAGTTTTACAACTTAGTGAGCAACCGTTTCTAATGTGGACTAAGTGTAGCATCGGGATCGTAGTCGAATATCTCGTAGCTAACGTGTCAATTTAAGTTATTCCGACCGATGGACCAAAAAAAGAATCTCCAATTGTTTGTTATTGCGTATAAATATTAGTGTGATTTCACATGGGTGATGGCTTGGCAGTCGGATTCACGTGTAAGTTGGCTTTAGTATAGAGTTTCGTAAAATAGTAAAAAAATAAATACCTAGCACTCACTACGTAACGTAAACATGTCCTTGTGATTGATATAACATTTAAATATTCTATATTTGAATAGGCAGGCTTCGATGCATATAAATTTTGCGTTTCCGTATACTTCACATCACATCCTATCTACAAAATGTCAAGACCAACCTCCAGTGAACATTTTTTGTGTAAAAGATGTCCTAGAAGGTGTAATATCTCAACCAAATTTATGTTCTTGAGACAGGTCACCTCACAGTAATGGAAATGTAAACTGGTTGTATAGATTATAAGGGCTCAGTTAGTCTATAGTCAGTATTTATAATAACCATAATAAGTAGATCTTATAAATGCAGTAGAACTGTGTTATGAGTTAGCTAGATAACCACACTTGTTAACAATGTTCTTTCAGATGGATCTTGTTGCAAATTAAAAGTAACTATTAGTTGGCAATAGACAGGGTAGTTGAACTCCTAAAGTTCATCACCCTCTAACTGATAATCTACCTCACTTACTATCACAGTAGCTGATAAAACAACTGATTAGTTTGCAAATTACTCTAATATCTTCCATTATAAAGTTAATAACTAGCTAGGTGACTTTTCAAACTAACATACACAGTTCCTCAATCAATAAACTTACTGTTATAGTATCCTTTTTGTTCAAACTACTATTACTTGCAGAAATTAACATAATATTTATTTTGGCTCCATCACAGATTAATCCACAATGCAGGAGTGTCTACTAATAATTCAATAAATAGTGCTAAACACTAATAATCTCATACTAAGATTCCCTCTGTCACAGATGTATAAACTATGTCATTTTATTGAATACATGAATATTTTGAACTTCCTTTGCTATAGCCTAGAAAAATCATCTTATCAATGAGATTGTCTGTGACAGATAGTTGGCTTTAGTTTTCTATAATACTGTAAGACCGGGCAATCATTGTTGTATGGCATAAATTTTACCTTGTAAAGTTTGACGGTTCCTTTAGTTTTCCAAATTGGGTACTACTAACCTTTATTTATGATGTGCTTTTTATAAATACTTGTTAAATTACACAAATTTTGCTGTGATGAGATTTTAATTACCCTAATAATTTGTTGTCTTGAAGTATTTTGACAACAGCACCATCTACTCTAAGTAACTCATATTATCATATCACATAGAAAAAGTAAATTACAACTTCTAGCCTCAATCTTTATTAAATATAGTTCAAAGAAGTTTCAGATTTGGCATGGTTAAAGTATAAAAGTGTAAGAACTGCAAAAAATATTTTTTGTCATAATATGACTTATCTTTGGTATTACTGCTCATATGTAACAATGACCACCTATCAAATAGCTTGTCTACTTGTTTGTTACTATTGACATAGAAAAAGTTATCAGCAGGTATATTAAGATATGAGGATTATGAAAGATGTATTCAACATTTCAGATAAGTTTTGTGATGGATATGAAAATAATTACTGTTCATGACAATGTAAAACACAAAAGCTATGAAGACCATTATTTTCTGTTCCAATGATGTATGGTGACAGTTGATGTGGTTAGGTGAATACTATGCAATCTACATATCGAGAACATTATGAGTCATTTCACTTAACAGTGTTACTCTGTCAGTTTTAATAAATAAACTTAACTATCTTATTGATGAACATGATTACTTTTAATTCATATCTTGTCTTCCGTTTAAGATTTAAATATACACTTAATAAAAAGGGAGGCAAATCTAATTTGCACTCTAAATTAAAATAAATTCTAGGATTAGTTACTTCAAGAGTAAAGTTAGACTGTGCTTAAAGAGATTTTTATTAATAAATATGTTAAGGTTAATGTTTTAGCCTCATTTCTATGTAATTTATTCTTATTATTATTTTTTAACCTTTTTCCTTACTACATGAGTTCTTTTCCCTGTTTACAGACTGATGAGAACAGCTTCCTGCTACGGTTGAAGATAGTGGGGGCATACTCATTGGCTAAGAAGGATATCTTTGGGGCAAGGTTGGTATTACACTTTTTTAAGAGTTGGAACAAATGCAGTGAAAAATAATGTAAAAAAGACGGGCTCGTCACTCATCACAAGAAATTGTTATAATTTAAAGTAAAGTGTCATACTTGAATAATATAATAATTAAAAATATATATGTATGTTGTGGCTTTTTTGTCCATCTTAGCTTCTTCAAAATATGTATTATACGTAGCCGTCTATACAATTTCGATTCTCTGCTTTTATTTTTTTTGTACCTACACTTGGAATTTTAAGTAATAGTAAATTGATAATAATGGATACATAATCAACATTCTAAGGGTTCCTAACCTGGGGTACTGTAACCCATGAAAAAACTGATTTTACCATCTTTGAAATGTTATCAAAACATACAATACAAGTAACTTTTTTTCTGTTTTTTTTTTATTTAATAATCCTAGTAATTAGGTTCTTTGTTACCCCCTTAAAATAGCCGAATTACCCCTGAGGTGTAATTACCCCTCTACCCAGCTCTGAGGCATTAGCGGTAAAACAGTAGTCTTTACATGCATGAGTAATGCACAAAATGTTCTTATAATAAGTCATACAATTTCCTCTTACTCTTCCAACTAGGCTTGCAAATTTAGCGCAATAAATATAGTGGCTGAATTAATTAATTATTATTTAATATCAGTAGTAAATTAAACATAACAATATATTTAATTACCCTATTTATATTTTATTATAACAGTAGAAAGAAAATATTTAAACAGTATATTTAAATTATTTTCCTTATATTTGATATTAACATGAGGTGTAATTATGCTCTTAGATTGTTTGTACAGACGCCATTTAGTTAATTTAGATTTCAGTTGATTAAATGTCAATTTCTATTGCCATACATAACATGCATGTTTCTTTCTGTCAGTGAAGACAATTAGCTTTGATGATTGAAGGTCTTTTTTTCTATTGAAATAATTTTCTACATAGCAACAGTATGATAAGTCATGTGTTTTGTCTATATGTATATTAATATGTATGTGGAAGACCTTTTGTAGAAAGCTTAATTCTATTAAAGGTATTTAGGAGATAAAACAAAACACGCACTATCACACA
>LGAG01001223.1:45533-63742 GCA_001278395.1 Lerema accius | reverse complement strand
AAAGAAATAATCAAGAAAATAGCGCAACAAGCCGGGGATCTCTACAAAAAAAGATAAAAAGCCAATAAAAAAAAATTATACGGGTTAGAGCTCTAATTTAAAGTTTTTTATCGATAATTTTGTGCAAATATTCAAAATACCTCGGGCGGTCACTTAGCCCTGTGGCACATTGTATAACACGTCCACATTATCTAACATTGTTGTATCACAATGAAATATAACATTAAAATAAACACAAATATCGTCCACATTCATAAAACACGTTATTTAACAATGTTTTATAACATGTTTTGTTATATGGTCTGTACGCACCTTAAAAGTAAAGTTCTCCCGAACTGGAGTTCCTGGGTTCGATCCCCGGCACTCTAATTTTCTAAGTTATGTGCGTGCGTATTAGAAATTAATTGCCATTTGGTTCGGTGAACTAAAACATCGTGAAGAAACCTGCACACCTGAGAGTTCTCTATAAAGTTCTCAAAGTATTGTGTAGTCTACCGTGGCCGTCACACTGTGAGTGGAGACCCGACCCCAGCAGTGGGACAATTATGGGTTAATGAAGATGATGATAGTATATTTTGTCTTGTTTCAGTGATCCTTATGTCCGCGTGGAACTTCAGACGGTCGAAGGAGATGTTACAGTGGAGACATTGCTTACTAAAACTAAGAAAAAGGTATGAACGTACACTTAAAATTAATTTGTTGCAGTCTAGTGATTTAACTTGTAAATTATCGTCTTTTTGACATGTCAAACATGACGTCATTCGTGTACTGTAGACCGTTTACTGGTTTGATTGATTACTGTTCGGTGCCTAGACTACGACTATCTATCATAACAAACTATATTTATCCCTTAATATAGTTGTCGTCCAGTTTCTGTTTTGTATTTCTTATCCTGATGTGTAATTTTTATAAACGATGGACCTTGGAAACTATAGGTAAAATAAAGCTCTGTCTTTTTTAATTTAAGTCAAATCCACTGTCTTCTACAGAGCTGATAAGGATTATCTAACGAGATATTAGGGATTTAAATTGGTTCAGATAGGTACTGAAAAATTAATAACAAATATTATTGTAATGTAGGTAATTGTAATGTATTTATTGAATGAGTTTGTAATTGTAATAAGTATGAAATTATAATAACTTAATTTTTGACTTTCGTTAAGTTAGCTGACAAAAATGCCACGATCTCTTATCGTAAGTAAGAAGATATGAAATAGAGATCGGGTTTTAATGAGTACCCTCCGACACATGGTAACATTGGGAATCTATGCAGATTTTTAATTCACAATTGACTTACGAATTGATAAGGTCGCGAGTAGGCGACGCGGTCGAGGTCACCGTCGCAACGACTAGCGACTCTCGGAGGAAAACTGTACTCGATAATTACATTATTACACTTCCGACTTGGGATCGATTATATTATCGCTCAGTGCACGTGGATATTGTTTCAAAACTTATAGATATAAAGTTGTATGCGAGTTACGAGTATGCTTTCAAAGGTTGATTGATACTGTACGGGAAATAGGTAATACCTTCAATTGTTGGTCTATTGTATAAATTTGATACCTATGCATAAAATATTTGGAGAACAATGATGCAATTTTGGTAGGCACTAAGCAGAGTAATCTAATAATATTTTACAGTAACGTTTTGTACAAATAATTAGTTGTAATTCACTATGTTAAAATTAAGTTGATGGTTTGAATGTCGTATATAAAATCTTAATATGCAATGAAATTCTTGAATTGTTTCAGACTTTAAACCCAGTATGGAATCAGGAGTTTGTATTCAGGGTAAGTGTTGGTATTCAACTGTTCATAAAAACTATTTGTTAATACAAGTAGGGATTAAGTTAGGATGCCTTTATAAAATAATATAGTTCAACTTATTTCATTGTTAACTTAATTCAAAGTTCATAAGAAGAAGTGTAAAACGCTAGATATACATTGTTTTCGTTTTGGTGGTCGAATTTTGACCGCAGTGTGGGTACTTCATTACTCAATCACTTACAGATTGTGACTGAAATTACAGTCTTTTCGGAGTTCAAATTTTGTGTCTTTAAGAAAGAGTTAAGAATAAACGTGATACGTTTTGTAGCACCAAGTTTTAATAATACAGTAAATACTAGAATAATTTATTTCGTCATAGCGTACGTAGTGACGAGACATAAAATAACAATAAAAAGAAAATGTATAAGCTACGATGTAAACTACTACGATTTATACTCTGCAGGTGAAACCCCAGGAGCAGAAGCTGCTGATCCAGGTGTTCGACGAGAACCGGCTGACGAGGGACGACTTCCTCGGCATGGTGGAGATCCCGCTGGCCACCGCGCCCTCGGAGAGCGCCGCCAGCCCGCGCCCCGCCCTCACTAAGTACCCATTACGTCCGCGAAGGTCCGTGTAAGTAGTTGCGCAGCATGCGGTGGTTTTTTTCTTTTTTTTGGCTGACGATTTCAACTCTTCGCTCTGTTAATTTCTCTTTTTTTCCGCTAGGTGTCGCTTTCAGTTTATGACGTTTTCTACACTTTGGTTTAAGTCCGATTTTAAGTTTTTATGGGCGCTTGCTGACGGTTTATAATTTTATTAAGTTTAGTCGGAGAGTTTTGGTTGAAAATTGTTTTTATGGTGTATTATGATTTGTCATTATGACAAAAAATATTGCTGAATCATTATTTGGTAGTGATTAAAATCGGATTTGAAGTGTAGATTGTGTCTGAGCATTGATTTCGGCGAATCGGCGTTTGAATTTGGTATTGATTTGTTTTATAAAAGGAATCATCTGGGATTTTTTGATATTTCTACCTTTATAAATGGCGTTCACACTTATATTGACCAATTTACATTTGACATAATATTTAAAGGATTTTTTTAATATTACACACATACAAGTACTATCTGATTTGATAGTAAACAAATTATGACGCACGAGTGCCCTATATATTTCTTTGAAGGGTTTTTTAATTTGCTTGCACATATTGGGAACTTAATTTTTTTTTTTGCTAATTTTGATTTGATGTTTATATTTTTTATACATAGTATTTAAGGGTTATATAACTATAAATGTGACATTAAATTACTTATTTGTTGCTCAGGCAGGTAAGGAGGCGCATGATTGGCGTATTTGTTATGTTATTTTGATTTGGCTGGATGTCTTCGTAAATGCACCATAGAATAATAAATCTAATTTTAATATTGTAACATGGGATTCTGAAAATGTGGGCATAAGAGTTCATTGGTATTTTCTGTTCATCAAAATAATTTAATTCTTAATAGTTATCATATAATATAAATTTTATACCATGGTTAAAGACTTGGGTATTTAATATTAATTCCATTTAAATTATAATTATTCCAGAAAGTTTTCTATGGGTGGCTTTTGATTTAACCCTCTGAATATTATTGACCTTAACCGTTTATTAAGTTTAAGTTATATTAGAAATATTGCCAAATAAAAAGTCTTAGTGTCTTAATGGTCGACTTCAGAAATTGTTATGTATTTATTGTAAAAATTACAGAGTACAATGAATTTTTCAACTTATAAGAAGATAGTAATCTTAGTTTGTTTTGTCTCATTATTCTGTGACAATGAAATTATGTATGGCTACTTTAGCCAGGTCTCTTTCGTGCGTTTTATACAATTCTATTCGAGTTAGTACTTTATTTTGACGGTAGCAAACCAACCCAGCAATGGATTTATAACGTAAGCATGTAGAATTAATTACGTTATGTTTCAACCAAGTGATTGTGCCTTCCAGTGCCCGGTCCCGAGTGCGGGGGTACATCGAGGTGTACCACGCGCTGGTGGGGCGCGTCGGGGAGCCGGGGACCGAGGACAGCGCCGGGCCCCCCGAGGACTGGGAGATCGTGGCCCCCGCGCCGCAAGTGGGCACCGTGCCGCCGGTGAGTTCCTTATCTATTTTTAAGATGATAATAATGTGAAGGAAAAATGAAAACATCGTGAGGAAGGGAGTTCTCCATAAAGTTCTCAAAGGTGTGTGAAGTCTGACGATCCGCAGATGTGTAGCATGGTGGACTATGTCCTCACACTGTGAGAGGAGAACCGAGTTCAGCAGTGGGACAGTTATGGATTGTGATGATGATGAATAATAAATTAGCGACATATGAAAACAGGTTCGATTGATAGACGTGTAGCCTGTATCTCGAATAATGATTGTATTTAGACTGGATATTATGTTAATACATAAAGGCAGATATCTTTAGTCATAATATCGTTAACCACTCCTATGAGTCTAGTGTAGGGCTATCCCTACACTGAGATTCCCTGTCATGGGTGCCATGGATTACACAAATTGGCAAAGGAACCACACCTATAGCGAAAACAGGAATTTTACTTCGTCATTAAAATTTCCGCCGCGCTGGGAATCGAACCCATCATTTTTTGAACAACGGTACGCGGTAACCATTTCGTGACGCGGCTTAAATATAGATAATAGATAAGATTACATCGAATAATTTTTTAATATTTGCACATAATTTATTATGTTGTGAAATCATACTATGCGTTATGCAGTGACGTCACAAGACCTATTGAAGTTTGCTACGTCGATTGCATATCTATACAAAGTTATTATTAAAAGGTTAATTACCTTTTAAGGGCTCATGTTGTGCTTTAATACAACTGTATGAATGGTACTAATATCAAAATAAAATAAAAAATAACTTTAACATTATATAAATCCGAACTGATTGTGGTATGGCAAAATTTTGTTTTTCGGGATTTGAAAATTATGAATGAAGACGGAACTTGAAACAAATCTAAGAACCTTACGGTTTTTAATTTTACTATCTCTAATGTAAGAAATCTGTTTCCCATGTACTTGTTTATAGAAATATGGTAGGTAATTGTTTTTTATTTATTCTGTTAGCAACGTCAAGAATTCAAAAAGTTATCTGTAGTCAATCACACTTATATTTACGGAATAATGGATAGTATTTCTCTCTCCTATAAATCTGTTTTATACAATGTAATGGTTATTCTTCGGAGTTCGCGTTGGTAAACAGTATACCTTATTAGATTTGCATAAAGTTGAGTTTCGCCCTACTAGGTGTCCACATAGTGCAATGTATTAGTTATTTCTCGGGGATGGATATGGTAAATAGTATATTGTACCTTATTACATCGGCATACAGTTGAGTTTTGCCCGGCTAGGTATCGTCGGTTCCGTCCTTTGTGGGTCCCGATGACTGGGAGCTGGTGGACGCGGCCCAACTGCAGCCAACTGTAGGTCTTTCATAATTTTATTGCTTTCAATGTTTACATTGTGAGATATTACCATACATTTTGTAATATCTTCATGTTGCATGAATCTTTGTAATTATGACTTCTGTTAGCGATGGTCGGTTGACCAGCACAAATACAATATTTGTGTACATTTGACGATCATATATAAAGATCCTTAAATGGTTATTTCAAAGTCTAGAGCTCTAAGAACTTAATATAATACAATATTAAGCAGTACCGCAACTCTAGAAAGTCAAAAGGGTAGTTTTTTCTTCTTCGGAGATTGTTAATGGCAAGTATTTATTTACGCAACGGCGCACTAACTTTTAAAAGGAATTGACTTTTGAAAGATGTCATTTCCTGCCTTGAAAGTTTCCTTTCATAATAACCTTCATTTTTGGTATTTTAAGTACTGACATAATTGTCGAAAGCACTCGAGTCCCCTCGGATGGCCTTCGACAGGGTTACTTATTACTTTTCTCATCTTTCTCTTTCTTTCACTATACCTATCTGCCTATCTCTATCTCTCTCGCGCGCGTTAACTCTCAAGTCGTAGGAGAGGTTCCTCATACTCGTAGTTCTCGACAATTGTAGTGAGTGTATGTGTGTGTGTGTGTTGCCAGGTGGTGGGCGGGGACAGTCTGCCGGCAGGCTGGGAGGAGCGGCAAGACGCTAACGGCCGCACCTACTACGTCAACCACATCGCGCGCTCCACGCAGTGGGAGAGGCCCAGCTACACGTAAGTATATTGTGTACTATTTTACGCCACCTTTTTCGCTTATCGGCGGGAGCTAATGTCCGAAATTTTTAGCGGGGTTGAAGGGGTAGCCAGGGATAAGCCTTTCTCTGCTATGGAAAAGTTGGCGTCGACACAATTAACCCCTGGATCTTTCTACCCTGCTTTCCCTTACTGTGGGTGTTAATTCAGAATCTAAAAGATTCCGGATATCTGCGCCAGGCTCATAGAAATCTGTATCTCATTCCTAGGACGAATTCCGGACGTTTGCGCCCGCCCTAATATGGCGTAACTTACAAATCGTTTTGTAAGGTAAGGTGTGACAGGTAACCGTTTAAAAGCCTAGAAAAGATTTGTAATATTTCGTGTGGGTAATGCATATTACTTCACGTATATATATAAATATGTATATATATAATTTATGTATATGCATAAATTTGACAATATCTGCCAACTAGGGATATTGTTATAGTCTAATAAATACGTCTATGTATCCGCAGCCGCAACATGAGCACGGAGTCGCAAGCCGAGCGCATGGAGACGGCGGCCACGGAGTTCCAGCGTCGTTTCCACATATCAGCCGACGAGGAGCACGCGCACTCCAGCCCCAACTCTGCCGCCAACAACCACCACCAGGTACCTTAACACCGTACACATAGGGCACACTTTGCAATGGCATCTGTATGTTGTATAGTAACATCTATACGAGCGATATTGCACCCTAACGAGGGGAGATTAGGTACATTTTGCAATTTCCTTGTGTAGTAACATCTATACGATCGATATTGCACCTTAACGCTAGGAGATTAGGTACACTTTGCAATTTCGTTGTGTAGTAACATCTATACGATCGATATTGCACCTTAACGCGAGGAGATTAGGTACACTTTGAAAAGTCGTTGTATAGTAACATCTCCATCGTGAACTACATTAGATGAGCTTTTGTGAATATATTTTTGTGACTTACTGGATTAAGTTATTTCTTTTGGACTCATTTTTTTTAAGTAATAACTAAGAATCTATGGCAAGTGGGTAACAAATCCAAGTATAAAATTGAGTTTAAATTAATAGAAAGTCATATATATGAGGCCTAATGGACCTGTAGAAATTCGTTTGTTTTTCATGTTGAAAATACTCTTTTCACTCTAAAATCAATTATATTTCAGTTAGTTACTTAGCCTCTAATTGACAGTCTATTTTTGACTTTAAAATATTATATTGAAGGTTTATTTCTATTTGCAGCAGTTTTAGTTTTACTGTATCGACTGGAAGTAGTTAATATGAACTCTATGTATTGCAGTATAGAGTTGAAAGTTGTTTCATTGTGTGTAGAGAGCCTTGAGTTTAGATGCATGTTTACTGACAGAGTTCATGTGGAACGTTTTAAAGTAACTTACAATAATATATTAAGTTGTGTTATGGAAGTAGCAAATGGGTATGCAATACATGATGGTCTTTATTCATATGTCAACCTAATTGTAGAACAAAATAACCTTAATAAAAATGCTACATACAAAATTGGACCTTAGGTGCTAGCATTATAATGGTCATTTTTTATTTGCCGGATTATATTTTAGAAATAAATGATTACTGAATTCGTTTGTATATAATAAATTTGGACTTTATTGTCCTTCGTATAGAGTTGACTTTAAATTGACAGGTGTAATATATTCAAGAAACGCTTGCTTCATAAGCATTGCTTGCTCTTATTATAAATATGTTATTAGTTCAAGAAAATTTAAGATTTATTGTATATATCAATGATGACGACAACTGACCCGTATGATTATGGCCTATTTATAGGAACCCAAGTCTTTATAATTATCGTATATTTTATTAAAAAGCTTATATTATTTAAATAACGACCTTAAAATACTGTAAGTATGATTTGCTTGCATGCACTTTCAATTACATAAGGAGTTCATAGTTTCACTTTAATGTTAGTTATCCTACTAATAAATTATCTGGGTTAATCAAGCGCTAGTCGTTGAACTGTTTAAGATTAAATTTGCTTCACAGATAAACAACGTCCTAGAATAGAATAGGATAGATTTTATCCCTATTGTACGCTAGCGTGGGATGATTCGGACGTATATATTTAGACATCCATGTTTGAATGGGTTGGAATGAAATAAAGCACTTACATAGATACTATAATGACATCATGTTGGAAATAGGATTGAAATAAAATACCTCGGGATGAATCATGTACTTTTAACAAAATAATTATTTCACGGGCTATAACGCATTACTCCATTTATTATTTTTACGTTTTTCTTAAACACTTAAAATTCAAATTGGAGAGAGATGCATATAGTAGAAACAGTAATTTCATTCATTATCTTTATGTGATGGTGTAATAGGTACATACTAAAGAATCAAAGTTTGTTTTTCTGCATGCCTGTTTACTAATTCCATAACATTTTGTGATATACTTCAAGTATTACCATTTTTATTTTATGAATATTTTGCATGCATATTTTTGATTGGTAATGCAAAAATAGCTGCAGAGTGCATGTTTCGAACGTATGTTGTGGCCTGATTTATTTTACGTATTTATTTAAAGATTTTTGTATTTTTATAACTTTGGTTTTTCAGTTTGCTATAATATATTTCTGTTTGAATGGCGAGGTACTTAACAAACTTAATTGGTGCATAAAAGGGTTATTTTTTGTTTATGGGAGTGGGATTTAAATTAACAATAGTATCATGGGTAAACATATTATGTATATGTATTTTTGATGAACAGATACATAGCCTACTCTTTTGGCAAATCTCTTCTGTTTTATTTTAATTCTTATAGAATTGAAATTTGAGGCAAGAAAATCTTGGCAAACCTAATAATGCCATCTTGAATCATTGTTACTCTCTGAAATACTCAACCCGACTTATACCATTTTGTCATCGGCTTCTGACCACATTTATTTAAAGTATACATCATTGTTTTGACCAATTTTTAAGGCAATAAGGTTGAAATTAGTTGCAGCATGAGCTTTGGCGTTATCAAGGTGGTAGTTTAACCTCGATCACTTAAATATCTAACCAAATCAATCAAATTTCACCTTAATGAACATTTTTAGGGATTGTTTGTTGACTGTGTTTTTAGGAGTTCCAAATTGAAATTAACAACGTTATATTCATCCATCTTGATTCATAATAAGTCAGAAAGTTAAGAAGTAATGGAATTTTCATTTGAAAATAACTAATGACCTTTATCATACAAATATGTTTGAGAAAAACAGAACTTTAGTACCGTGCAATAAGATCGAATTTGCTACTTCCATACATGAACTCCTAAGCACACAGTTTCGTTATTCTTATTCATATTTCTACTAAATAACGTCCGCATCTTGTCATTTATGTTGTGCAATGACCTACCTAATGTTTTTTTAATTTTCAGCATCTGAAAAGATGTGAACTATTTTATATCAAGTGGGAGTTGAGATTTGTTTTGTCTATTATTAATATTTACATAATTAAATTTTCGCTCCTTTTTCTTAATTATTTTCATTAATCACGTTTCGAGATTACCATTAAATAAAAAAACTAGAAAATGTCTTTAGCTTCCAATTTAACTCAGATAAGTCAAGACTATGACATATTATAAAATTCGTCATCGAGTAAAGCGGGGTTGACAAAATTTTGTTTCAAATGTAAATGTGTAACAGGACGATATGAGGGAAATGAGAGAGGAAAGCTCTACAGAAAATTCCACGCCTTTCGCAACCCCCGACCAGTCGCCGGTGCTGGTCGACGGACATATTCCTGCCGGGACTGAAGCCGCTACTAATTTAAACAATGACTGTGATACTAATGTTAGAGATAACCAGAACGGTGAGGAGAACGACGTAGTGTGCGCCAACGAGGCGCGGACGCAAGTACAAAACGATATTGAAGCTCAAGCGACGGGTGATAATGTAGCGAACGGTAGTACTAGTCAAGATGACGTAGACGGCGCGGAGGCCGAGTCTAGCTTGCCGACTCACGCTGAAGCGCAAGCAGCTGCGGAATTAAACGAGGAATTAAGCGAAGCGAATGCCATAGCTGTATTCGAGGCTAACAGAACAGAAGCAGACCCTGAAACAACTACCGAAGTGACAGCGGGAGACGGTCCGAGAGAGAACGGTATAGAGAATGAAAGAGATGGAGTGTCGATGGTGACGGTGGAGGAGGAACTGTCGACGTCGCTGACGTTCGACGAGAACCACTTTAGTACGCCGACGGGGGGCGCCACGCCAGTGAGAAGGTCGCCGACCTCCCGGCGCCGGCGCACGGCCAGTTCGGATACCTCGGAGGTAAGAACCGAATTGGTTTTCGGACGTGACGTTTCAGAGATTTTCGTGTATGTCCAGACTGTGTGGGTTTTCTAATGTCGTTTGGGTTGATCCACTTTTGATTGTACTCGCTAAGGCACTTACCGTTGATATCATAAGGGTTAGTCGAATGTCGAAACTTTAAATCAGGAATTTTTAAGATTGATTCCGCAGTTAGAATACAGCGTAACAACTTCTCGCAGTGGTGAAATGGACTCTTATCGGCTCAAATGATATTATAATAACAACCGTTGAATGGGATACATATTTTAAAAGACACAATCAACACGCAAAGTACCCTCACTGTCTCATAATTACTAATTCACAAAAAATGAAGGCTTCTATTCGATCCTAATTTAACGAGTTCTTTTTTTAAATTTAAACGAATACTTATCTCTTAAATTTGGCCTTTTAAAATTCTTGTATGGACACAGACAATAGGATTTTCGTATCCGCATTGTTATAACTCTTTTATTATGCTTTTATGATATCAATTGTATCATTCAATAATTATAACATTTCTATAACCAAACTTTGAGGTGCATTTTTACATTATAGCGCGCTAGTTATCATTATTATCAACAAATTTGTTTGTGATTGGTATGTCTTATTTGTCTCAGTTTATATTGACAATAGTTTAACCTAATTTTGTGTTTTTTCGTAATTGATACTAAAAATTGAGTTGAATAAGACTGTCCGCTTTAAATGACATGTGACATGTAATTTGTTTAATCATTGCCCTCCACCCGCTCGCTTGGCACTGCTACTGATGTGCTTTTGGGCGAATTTCTATTAAATCATAGATCCAGAGAGTTAAGGAAACTCAAAATTTATTTCGCTTTGATTACTATAACTCATAAAACAATAAAGAAATCCTTAAAATTTTGTCAGTGTAGATAATAATCAATACTGATTATTATTTGCTCTTTTTACTACGATATTATTTATCAAATAATTCAAATGAACTAAGGGCCTATTAAGGGTACAATTTTTTCTGTTCATTCTCTGGTTGTGCTTGTATTGCGTATGTGCAAAAAATATTATAATCAATTTGCCAATAATAAACAGAAAAAAAAGACTAGAATGCTAAAAAAATGTCCTGGGGGTTCGGGCGCCGTAATTTAAAAAAAAATATAGTCTATGTCACTCCAACTCCATTAAGCAATTTGGGCTGTGAAGGGTGGTAAAAATGGATATACATAATGTATGTACGCTCGGAAAACATTACCTTTCTGTCGCAATCGGTTAGTAAAAAGGTTATCTTGAAAAATATCTGTATCTATGATAAGGGCATAGGGACTACAGGCATTTGTGACGTCCTTGCAACATGCTGAACGCTTTCAACTAACACTTTAGACTTCACAGATGGCGCTAGACTCAAATTTATTAAATACACTAATACTACTTTTTATTGGAACGATTTTGAAAGGTTTCCCAACGATTATCTGGTGTGTTTCAAAATTGGTACCAATACTTGAGGCTTGATCTGATTAAAAACCTAACTGATAACATGTTATCAAACATTTTGATATGCACGTTTTTCAAGGCCAATTGTATGCAGATCTTGTTAGTTCATATAATTAGGTTTTTATCAGACCAGTAATTTATCAGTATTTTATTGTACATTTTGCTATTTAAAACTGTTATTAATTTCTTCTTATTCATTCTTAATAAGGTTATGTAGGTAACTGGTATCATAAGGTCCATATCAGTATGTGAAATGTAATTATTGTAAAATATCGAATTATTCTTCCTGGTATATTTATATATTTTTGTTGGATTTGTACTTGGTTTATGTATTGTTTGTATGTCGAGCAATAGAGGGTTTTAGATATTATATTTGTTACTGTTGAATTCTATTTTCATTCGAATTGGTTGACCTTTAGAAAAGCGTTCATAATTTATCTTGAAGTATGCAGTGATTGCCAGGATGTAATGTTAAATTTCTTTAGAGTATGATCTGTAATTTACACACGTATTTTAATCAGTAACGTCATCAGTGATTGTGGAGAAATATTTACTTATAAGAAGGAAAAGAAAGAGGTTTTTAATTTTTTTTTATCTATCTTTAGGGTAGTAGATCGTCACATGTTATATAGAACTACGTTTCAGGTTTCAATAAGTTTTTGTATTTAATTTCCAATTCAAAAAGGATATTTTGAGTCTTAAGAAGTGCGTGTATGTAATATGAATGCGTGTTTCCTTCGTTGACGACTATTGTTCACTAGTGAGGTTTTCGTTACGTTTCCATTTTTCACAATAGTATCAATTCAAAGTTGTCTTATAATATTTGATCTTTTGTACCGTGGGAAGTTGCGAGTAGGATATTCGCTGTTAGAATATATATATATAATATAGCTGTAGTAATATTTTGAAGGTGACTTTAGATCACACCTCGTTATTCTGTTGAAGTTGTGAATAATTTAGTCGTTTCTGTCAATAAATAAATCATTAATCTATTGTGACGTCAACATTCGATCGAAGTGAACTTCTATTAGCGTATGACATGAAAATTATATGTGGTATAATTTATTTGAACGTCACTTGTAACTCATGAAAGTAGGGTAAGGAAACAATTATTTTTCATATGAATCATATGTTTTAATACTTTTAATCTTTTATTTTACGGTTTGTTTGTGTTGGGGAATTTGTCAATTTGTTTTCGCCACATGAAACTTGCTTGTGCTCCTGCTTGTAGTTGTATGATTGCTTGTTAGTATTTAAGTTTTTCGCTAATACGCATGTATATTTGTATGTGTTAATATGTAGTTTAATATGTTTGTATGTGTGTGTCTTAGAATGATATGAAGTGTTTGATAATTAAAGTGCTACAAAACTCACACACATAAAATTACACTTATCTAAACACTGTTTGATTTTAGTTATTAGTAGTGTTATAATTTTCTAAGCAAATTGAATATTAAAGTTTTTACGTGTGATATATACTTTGGTGAATGTCGAGACTAAAAAAAATTGAAACAAATATTACTTATGTATGTATGTATATGAACTGTTAAATCTTTTGAAATATTTTTTATACAAGTTTTCATTGAACTACCTACACTACCTTAGTAAATTGTTAAAAAGTAATCTGAAAATAGTAGTAGGAAAAAACGTAAGACGATAAGAGGTCCATTGGACCACTGCATGAGGGAGTTATATTTTTAATTTAATTATTTTCTATCAATATATTCCCATGCTTAAAGTCACCGTGATAAGAGGCATAATTGTAAACTAAATTTAAACGTTGCCAATCTGTTATAACCCGTTGAGTATCTTTACGTATCTTGCTCTTTTATATCAAAATTCTGTTTCTCTTTCTCGTAACCAATATATCAGACAGCTAAAGTGATAAGGCATTATGAACTCTATGTATGAATTGGTAAGGTGGTGTTTACAAGTCTGTTTGTGATAGCAGGACGAGACGGACAACTCTTCAGAGAGCACGAGGACCAGCAGTACGAGCAGCGCGCAGAGCCAAAATCTGCCAAGCAGTGACGGTTTGTTGATAACTCTAACCTAACTAACCAGTTAATAAACGCTAAACGCTAACACACTCATACCCCCGCAGTAGGATTCCCTGTGTCGCGGGTGGCATGGACAACACAAATAACACATCACAACACCCATGACCCGAGAACAAACATTTATCTGTCACATAAATATCTGCCCCGGCCGGGAATCGAACCCGGGACTCCTCGCTTCGCAGGCAGGGTCACTACCAACTAGGCTACGGGGTCGTCACTAACCAATTAATTTATATAAATTATTCGGTTCTCTCTTAGCTCCACTGTAGTTTCCTTATTTTATGTTATGTGACGATCAAGTTAAGCAACAGTTGCGGTCAGAAAGTAGATTGGTGACCGCTAGTGGTAAAATTCTTGAGCGCTTCTGTGCTTCCGAGGGCACGTTAAGCTGTCGGTCATGGTTGTAGTCAATCCGTATCGGAGGCCTTCGGTCAGCATAAAAATTTCCGCCATTCGGATAGGCGAACTAAACCCTACGCAGTTTACCGCAGCATGTTCTAGGGCTCCTCAGTTATTAATCGGTTTATAGAATCATCTTGTGTCTGTGGACTTCGGTAAAGGATTATTTGTAAATAATTTAAATTGTCAACTGTTTCGTAGACCTACCCCCCGGCTGGAGTATGCAGCGCGCGCCCAATGGCAGGATATTCTTCATAGACCACAATCAGAGGACGACCACGTGGATAGATCCCAGGACAGGTATTATTTACAACACTATATTATTCTTCATATTGTTTAGGTTTTTGAAGTGAAAACTTCTTTAGTATAGTTGTGATTTGATTTCCGAAATATCACATTCGTCGCATTAACTTGAAACCAAAATCACTTCACCACGTGTGAATAGCACGCGTGACTTTTTTTTTAATGTTGCTTATTATAAAATGTAAAAAAAATGTATCATTAACAACTACATAAAGAATTGAATAGTCTTTGCGAGATAGCTTAAGGGTCCGGGTTTTCACAGACGCTTTACTTAACTAGGATAAATCCGAGAAAACCCGGACGGATGACATGTAAGGTTCTGGTCGTGTGAGTGCCATGATGTATAGTCTCTTTTTTAACTTATCTTACTTTTAAAACAACTCATTCATTTTCAAAGCTATTTCGGAAATACTTAAGCATAATTTTAATGTGATAGTGATGTAATGAAGTTACTTAAACATTACTGGAAAATTACCGGAAAGAAATGTGTTATTTTCGTTGTAAGGTTTACGTGACACTGCGTATTAATAGGACACGTTAAAAAAGGGGATTGTATGTGTGTGTTGTGTCAGGTTGCGCGTCGAGCCTGCCGAGCGCGGTGGCGGCCAACGCGGGCGCGGACGCGGATGAGCTGGGCGCGCTGCCCGAAGGCTGGGAGGAGCGCGTGCATACCGACGGACGGATCTTCTTCATTGACCACAGTCAGTATGACACACACATACACGCACACACAACGCACCGTATCTGTAATATGTTGAAATTAAAATGTAGAATCAGTAACTAAATAGTTATTTTCATCTAGCTACCGCAGTAAGGTGCCTATCTTACTAAAGTTGATAGACACAGTACAGTTGTAACTAAATCGTATTATCTACCAATTTCATATTACTATAATTTTTAAACAAGAAATGACGTATCCCACAAATACACACACATAAAGAATATCACAATACTCATACGCACGAATAACTTTTGGTAATTGGTGTCTGTCCGTCCGTTCGCAGACACGCGCACGACACAGTGGGAGGACCCGCGGCTGTCCAACCCGCAGATCGCGGGCCCCGCCGTGCCGTACTCGCGCGACTACAAACGCAAGTACGAGTACCTCAAGAGCCAGCTGCGTAAACCGGTCAGTACACACATCGTACCAGATACCAGGAATTAGGTACTAGAAACCAGATACCGGGTACCAGATACCGGGAACCAAGTACTAGATACCAGGAACCAGGTGCCAAATACCAGGTACCAGATACCAAAAACTAGGTAATAAATACCAGGTACCAGATACCAAAAACTAGGTACCAAATACCAGGGTACCAGATACAAAAAACTAGGTACCAAATACCAGATACTAAGAACTAGCTCCGGAATACCAGGTATCAGATACCTGGTACCTAATACCAGGTACTCGGTATTAGCCTTTCTCAATCGGTGGGAGCGATTCTTTATGGGCACTAGTGTCCGACAAGGGACGGTAGGTAATTAGCCTAGAGAAAATATTTGATAGAATGAGTAAAGTATTTTGATACGTACAATACTGCAAGTACACTTCAAAATTAATTCTTATCTGTACATGTTCTCAATGTTTCATTTATGTCAGCGTGTAACTATGACGGCCAATAAGGCCAATTGAATACACTTGATAGATGTCTATGTTATGTTCGTCAGAGCAACGTGCCGAACAAGTTCGAGATCAAGGTGCGGCGCAGCTCGATCCTGGAGGACTCGTACCGCATCATCAGCTCCGTCAGCCGCCTCGACCTGCTCAAGACCAAGCTTTGGGTGGAGTTCGAGTCCGAGGTCGGCCTGGGTCGGTACCATCTTTACTTTACCTTACTTTACCATGCCTTGCCTTTTACCTTACTTTACCTTACCTTACTTGACAGATTTTAACGTAATAATATGGGGTGTCATTAGACTTGTCTCGATTTTAAAAGTGGCATAAGTTATAGATTTTTCGAAAATCTTGCCCATTTTTCAGCGGTCGTGTTTTGTTATTCTATTATTTATTTCTAGTTGCTAAATTATTGTATAATACTGTACTATAAATTTTTAAAGCTGTATTTCAATCCAGTTATTTGTATCATATACATGGCGAAACTGTAGTCGGGGGAGAAACTATTGACAGACAGTTGACATTTGACACTTGACAGACACTAATGACAGATACGCCTGTCACCTTTACGAAACGTACCGTAACCGTAACCATAACGTTATTCGCAGACTACGGCGGCCTCGCACGCGAGTGGTTCTTCCTGCTGTCGAAGGAGATGTTCAACCCGTACTACGGGCTGTTCGAGTACTCCGCCATGGACAACTACACGCTGCAGATCAACCCCAACAGCGGCGTGTGCAACGAGGAGCATCTCAACTACTTCCGGTTCATCGGCCGCGTCGCCGGCATGGCTGTGTACCACGGGAAGCTGCTCGACGGTCAGTCATCGCTTGTACGACCACAAATCTGTGTTCGATTATATATATACATATACAGGGTTAATTTTAATTAGCGCATCACCTTTTGCAGGCAGCTTCTACACATCAATCCCAACAACATTTGTTTTACGACTTTTCACATAGCTCGATAAATAACTAAAAATCACAAAAAACAAAAAAATTTTGCTGCCTCTGTTAATAATAAATCTGTATTTTGTAAGAAGTGCATAAAATCACAACTTCCGCCTACGCAAGGTGCGTGGCATACCTATGCGCAGAGTAATGGTAGTTCAGAAGCAACACATTAATTTTGTATGGGAAAACTTAAATTTTAAAATTTATTAATTTTAAAAAGTCGTAGAACAATTGTCGTTGGGATTAATGTTAAAAAGCTGCCTGCAAAAGGTAATGCGCTAATTAAAATTTACCCTGTATATATATATATATGACTTCGAATCCGCTATAAAGTATCTAATTTCCAACCCTACATAATGACATATGACTAAATCCGATTAAACTTTCGTTTAACACGATAGCTTTTCAAAACGATGAGAGAATTAAAATATTCGAGGTCATTTATCTTATACTCAAAAAAAATATTTGGAAACAAAAATAAACACAGTAATGGTACAGGTACACTAGATTTAATTATTCTGTAAATTGAATTAGTCACTTGCATTAATTTGACACTAGAGGGTGCCTAAATTATATTTCTCAACGAACAAACTCAAGTAATCTGGTACCTACCTAGATGAAACAAATAGATTTAAACTATATTGTGTTTGCAGCATTCTTCATCCGTCCATTCTACAAGATGATGCTGGGCAAGAGCATTGAGCTACAGGACATGGAATCTGTTGACCTTGAATACTACAACTCGCTCATGTGGATCAAGGTACCAATATACTTCATAGTATCCGTCAACTAACTGTTATATTTTTAATAGCCTCACTTTATTGTGATACCAATAACCATAAAAAAACTCTATATCAGGATGGTGACCTTTAAGTGATGGTTACCGACGCCGTAACATACGGCAACTGATATAATGTAACTAGAATTACTCAAAAATTACTTGGTAATGCGAAATGGTAGCATGAAAAACACATATTATTATATTATATTGCGACTATGCGTGACTTTTGAAGCCAGATTTTGTTTACGTATTTGAAAGAGACGTAAGACTTCTCAGTCTTTAGTAAATACACAAAGAATAATCAAAGTTAACCCAATTTAATGTTCCGTAACCTGGTG
>LGAG01001223.1:32640-44591 GCA_001278395.1 Lerema accius | reverse complement strand
AGTATCCACTGACGACTGACAACTGATAGTTGAGGAACGAGCTGAAATATACCTTGTGTGAATGTTATTAAGGTTCAATTTTAGTAGAGCATAACGCACACAGTACCCATTAAACAATGACAATTGACGATTGATGAACGAGCTGAAATATGGCTTGTGTGGACGTCGTTAAGGTTATATTTTAATTGAGGGTAACAGAGTGTCCACTGACGATGATACTGATGATAATACGTGATAAGTGATAATACGTGACTTGCCTGTAGAATTATTTAAGAAGCGTGTAAAAGCACAACTTATTGGCAAGGGTTATTATAGCGTAGACGAATATTTAAATGACAAAGACGCATGGAAATGAACAGCTCTGCAACCGATTCCACTCAGGTTATACAATGTGTAATAAATATGATGTATGTTATTCTTCTTTTTTTTAGCAATGTGCGGAGGAGTTTATTTCCCCTTTCTTCTCCTCCTTATTAAAGCACCTTTACGAAACGGGGGTAGATTCAACAATTGACGTGCATAAGAGTATCATTGATACCTATATGAATAAATGATTTTTCATTTTGATTTTTATGTACGTGTTGTGCAGGCTGGTGATCGAGTGGCGGTTCGTGTCGCGCGTGCACAGCCAGATGGTGTCGTTCCTGGAGGGGCTGGGCGCGCTGGTGCCGCCGCCGCTGCTGAAGATCTTCGACGAGCACGAGCTGGAGCTGCTGCTGTGCGGCATCCAGCGCGTCGACGTGCGCGACTGGCGCGCCAACACGCTGTACAAGGGCGACTACCACGCCAACCACCTCGTCGTGCAGTGGTTCTGGAGGGTAACTCATTACTGCTTCTACTATACTATACTATGTACTATGTACTATACTATGTACTGTACTATATAGAGCGTACTGTACTATCGAGAGCACAGTCTTCGACACCTAGTTGGTGAATGATAGGGGTATTTTGAGTTAAATTAGTTTACCTTTTTTCTTGCGTGGGTCCCAGTTGGGCATCGTAAACCGGTCTCAATAGGTAACTTTTGTTCTAATTAATCTCATTTTAAGAGCGCCGTCTCCACCGTTACGCCTGTATTGACGACAAAGTTAGCGACTGCGTCTAATAGCGAATTACTTATCGCATTAAAACACAAATATAACCTTTCATATTTCATGTACGGAAGACGCGATTTTACTGCTAATCCTATTAGGCATTAGGGATGACGTTAAAATTCTTGGCTATACGTGATAAGTGCAATTATTAGCGCAATAATTAACGCGTAACATCTGCCTTCCAGGTGGTGTTATCGTTCTCGAACGAGATGCGATCTCGCCTGCTGCAGTTCGTGACGGGCACCTCGCGCGTGCCCATGAACGGGTTCAAGGAACTGTACGGGTCCAACGGACCTCAGCTCTTCACTATCGAGAAGTGGGGCACGCCAGACAACTACCCCAGAGCTCACACGTGGTAAGACTACTTAGACCTTATTACCAAGCTTTATGGTCGAAATTTGAACAGCGTTTATTATCCTACTACTATTATAAATGTGAAGGTTAAAGATGTTTGGATGTTTGTGAGTCCTTCACGCTCTAACCGTTGAACGGATTAAGCTGAAACTTGGTACACAAATAGTTTGCATCCAGGAATAGGACATAAGATAGATTAGATACTATCTATAGAATCTCGATCGATAGAAGACTCTGTTGACAAATAATTGATATTGTCAACTGACAGTCGAAGATAAGAAAAGAATCTATAACTATTTGACGTCACTAGGGTTATCATAGAATTTATACAGCATAACAGGTCTTTAACAGGAATACATATTTCAGTCATAATCAGATTGTATAACATCGTTTTCCACTTCCAGTTTCAACCGTATCGACCTCCCGCCCTACGAGAGCTACCAGCAACTACGCGAGAAGCTAATTAAGGCTATCGAGGGCTCGCAGGGCTTCGCCGGCGTCGATTGAGNNNCAACAGCTGTGACGGTATTATAAGAAAAAATAATTTGTTAAAACATAAAACAACGAAAAAATACATCAAGACAAACATTAGATTTATAGTGTTTCGCGAGTTAAATCGATTACATTCAGCTTTAGCTAAGATTAGGTTTTTGAACGTGACGCAGGTTTTCAGTTTAGATACATATGTCTACGGGAAATATGTGACCGGTCTGTTAAGACATTTTATTAAACAATTTCCATACAAATATAATTGTGGATGTGTTAAGCAACTGTCAAAGAGACGGTGAATCAATAGCGTAACCAAGCATTTTTGTTTTGTAATCTATACAATCGTTTGAACTTAGTCATAATTACAGAAATGCGAAAGTGAATATTTTTTCTATATGAATAGATTCAAACGATGCTGTACATTACAATATGTAAATACTTCACTATGCTTTCAATTCCCTGGCTGTTTGTCAAGAGCTTTGTTTTAGTATCTGGTCATGAATGATTCAAATGATATTGCTTAGTCGAAAAACATTCTAGTATGGTACGCAAAGGGCCTATTTTATGAGACGAAGATCGCGGTCAAAAAAGCAGAAAATTAAATGATATTGGAAACAAGTCAATATTTTATTATACTGTCGAGGGAATCTCGAACGTGTTGAATGGACTACGGCATTTTCTTTCTCGTTACACCGGCACGCGAACTTAAATCTTATTGCCTGTTACATAAGGTTGAAAGTCACTGAGATTCTTGTAGCTATAAGTACACCGAGTTGCGTAAATGTGATTATAAAACCGACAATACTGAACTTGTTAACTCTTATTACGCAGTCGAATAAACAGATAAGTCTTTGTTAAGATAATTTGAACCTTCGCTAGTTTGTAATAAGGTGATAAATATGAATTCTAAATTAATTGGTACAAAATAATTTAGAAGGTGACGTACTACTTTAAGGGTGGCGTATAGCCCGTGTATTGAACTAGAAAGTGGTTTTAGCTTCTTAATAGTATGTTAGACACAACCTATAAATATGATAATTACTATAGACCAAAAGGACGTTGTCTAAGGCAGTCGTAGTTTTAAAAAACAGATATGTTCAGAGCAAAAAAAAAATTTTAATACATCAAATTCGCCTTTATATGCAAAGTAATAATAAGCAATATAGTTTTAATTGATGTTCTGAATGTATGAGGTATCTTGTCTAGTTCAATATACGGGCTGCAGCGGTAGGTACTGTTCAACGAAATGTGCTCAGAGTCAATTAGTGATTGCAAGTGCTCATGCAGTTAGAGGGGCGTTGGTCAAACAGAATGAGTAGGTAGAGAGATATATTTAAAATACGCGCATGTACTAAAGGTTTAACCATAGATACGCAAAACGTAGAGAATTGCTGCAAATATGTCATATAAATAAAATAAATAATACTGAGAAGCAAAGATTCATTTCCTATCTAAAAATTTTTTTTTTGCATTAAATTATCAATATTAGTACACATTTAAGTGTACATACATACAATACATACAAGTACATCATACAATAATTGTCATAATATATATGAATACTCATATCGTGGTTAAACTGAAAGTAGATAACTCTGAAAAATAAAAAAAAAGTTAAAATCAAGTACCTAACTAACCCTGCACGTTGTTTGACCGCGCCCCCAATAAATTGTAAAGTACTGAAAAAAATAAATTATCATTCAAACAGTAGGTATCGTACAAATTAATGAGCAAAGATTATGTTTTGTAGCAGATACTTAAATACTTAATTTCATAATGGGAAACTAAATCCGGAGTCTTCAATAAAAACTTTGTCAACCCCAATTAGCTTGACGGTTTTCAACATGTGAGATGTCAATGACATGACATTATGTCATAAAATTCATCCATTATGGGATTGACATAGGCTTTAATTATATTATTTGTCACGATTTAAAAAGGAATATTGGTAGTGGAGTTTATTTTTGTTTTATTATCTACTACCTAAAATATAAATTACCTTTAATTTACCTTTTGCTCATTAATTTAACGCAAAATTCTTTGGATGAAAATAACACGAAAAGTGTTATAAAGATTAAATAATAGAATGTAGACTTCGACTTTATAATATTATGGCGTGTATTACGTATGAAGTGACGGTTGATAATTTAATTTTACACATGCATTTTTATAAATAGATTGATTTGAAACTACTTTTTAATTCTTAGACTTCAGACGTCAGAAACTAAGTTTAAAGTTAGTTGGAATTAAATTGAAAACTAATTAAAAATTGAGATGACACATGGCTGGAATCAATTTGATATTTAGTTTTAATAAGGGCAGTAATTTAGTTGCAACTAAGATGACATTTTTTAGTCATAAAGGTAGTTTCAAATCAAAGTAATCACACTTAAAATAAGTTAAGAATGTGTACAGTAGTTGGTGGTGTTTTAAAATTGGGCATGAAATGGAATTCGTGCGATATTTGTACACTAATGGATCATAGGATATATTTTAATTTTATTATCATTAAATTTACATTCATGTAAGCACGGACAAATATACTTTTACATTACTGTGTACGATGTAAATTATGTACTGTAAAAATATATTTTTATAAACGATACACTATCATTACGAATTATATAGTATTACTGCGGTAGTAAGGGTCGTATTTATTTTTGTTATATGCCTCATAAACAACTATAATTATAATCGAAGTGTTAATTATTTGTTGTCGTTTTTAATTAATAATATTATATGTTCATAGTATTATATTAGTCATACATAAAATATATATCTATATAGTATTTTTATTGTCTTTCAATCCATGCTTACACGAATGTCTCTTTATTTTTATTTTCGCGATCGAAAGCTTTCGCTTATGAATGATTAAAAAATATATTTTCATATTAAAGAACACACTGTATATAGCTTAGTATATGGTGTAAAAAATTGCAGCAGCCTGTATAGAGATTAGGTCCATGAAATGGAGCAATGGAAATTGGAAAGTTCTTAATATATTACAAATATGCAAAGTTTTACACCTTGTATTCGTCTTATTTAATAAAATTAATTAATAAGTTACAATTATAATTACGAAACATTACTTAATTACTTTCATTATTTAAGGCTTCTTGTGATCAATAATGGACTATTTTAAATTTCTTTTAATGTAATAAAATTATTTTTAATGAGTTGTAGTGTTTTAAATAAAATTTATGGCGTCGAAAGGCAAATCGAGGTTTGAAATAAATTGTTCTTTGTTTAGAAATCATGCTGATTCATTTTGTACCATAAATATATAGTTATACGAAATTTTAATGAACAAAACAGAGTAATATTTTGATATAGTATCAAAGAACACGTAACGCAAGCAATAGCTATTTATTCCAAGTTTGTATTACTCGTAGTTAGTCGTTTTAATTTTGATTTAGTGTGGACGAAACACCAGGTAATTACGATCCGTTATACTACGCGTCATTATTTTTGCCTTTTTATTAGTATTCCTTTATAATTTAAAACCTGCTCGATAGCAAAAATCGACGTGTAATAATATATGTATATTATATTATTGGCGAGGATTGGCTATCGTCATGAAATATACACTTACATAGGCAGATTCGCGCCAATTAATGACAACCTGTATATTACTCAATTATAAAAGAATGTTGAAAGTCTTCTGTTTATATTTGCGTCTCTCTTTAACACTTAAATAAAACTAGTGTTAGAGAGAGACGCATATAGGAACAAATTACATTTTGGACCCAATCTTTAAATGGAGTAAAAGAGAACAAGATGGCGATTTGACAGTCCTATTGTTAGTTGGCGCGCACTGTAAATGACGTTTTGCGGTCAGCGTCGATAACGCGAGTTGTCGCATTAGGTTCCAACTGTTTAATAATAATAATAATAATTTTATTATTATTTACTATTTGCATATTATCCTAATGATTGCAGTTTGCTTTCAAATTATTTTCTCTTGAATTGGAATAAGACTGCGAGCTGCAAGGTGGCGCTAGTGTTGCTGTATGTAATTTTATTACATATTAGAAACACTGGTCAGGGCGTTGACCTCACTTTGTTTATATTACTTTCATAACAATATAATATTGACGCTTTCACATATAATATCGTAACCCACAAATTGCCATTTTACGAAATAGCGTTTTAAAGTTTGGGAATTGATGTTAATTGACTTAAATATTCAGTCATTGACATATATTTTTACTTCAGAGGATAAAAAACAAAAACAAAAAAGGTGATGGGAAAAACCAAAAACGCACTTTTGTGGGTTACAGTAACATAATTATGTAGTGGCATGTAGTAAGTACACCACACGTAAACATTGTAGCCTCTTAATTCTGTGTTAAAATACTAGGTACATATAGGCAAATATTTTTGTTATGGCAAAATGAACCTAATGCAGACGGTCGCAGAGTCGTTGCTAGAACAACGCTTAGCGCCTCCCGTACTGTGATTAGTTTGCGTTCTAACAGGAACCACGTCCAACGTTATCGTCGATAACTCTATTTTATTACGGTCTTGTTATGATTGATTATTGAAATTATTGAGGATTACGTGCAAATAAAAGTTTATCAATTATATTGTTGTGTTTGTTTTTATATTCTCTGTTACCTATAGGTATACAAGTTAAAGCCAAATTTTTATTCTTGTAAGTCTTTTACTGTGTACAAAAATGTAAATAAAAATCTAAGTTTACAATTAATAATATAGTACCACGGTAACACAGTGAGCACCAACTAATAGGTAGTATAAAAATTTCACACTTAAAATCTATTTAAGTTATACTACCTACGTACTTAATTTATTGATTCATACATTCTTCTTTCATTCATTCTATAAAAAATAAAATAATATTTGTAAGATACCAGCGCTTTTCTTAACAGCTTAGTTCCATAGATTTTTTACCAAATATAGTTTTGAAATTGAAGACAGTAATGTCAACAACCTCTTAATTCGCAAACTGATACCTAATCAAGTTTCCGTTTCTACCCTATAAATACGAGCTATGATGCAGTTTTCAATGCGACTGCAATAATTGATTGAGAACTGCTTCATATAATTGCACAGCAAGAGCTTGACTTTTCCGCCTTTTTGGGAGAAATAGTGGTACTACGATCTATGTCTAAATTCGTAATTTTGGGAGAATTAATATTACTATTTTCTGAGCTTAAGTCCGTAATTTTGGGAGAATCAATATTATTATTCTCTGAGCTTAAGTCTGTAATTTTGGGAGAATTAATATTACTATTCTCTGAGTTTATCTTCGTCATTTTGGGAGAATCAATATTACTATTATCCGAGCGTACGTCCTTTTTGGACGTGTCAACATTATCACTAGCCGAGCCAAAGTACCCCCACTTGACGTAATCCTTCACAAGGCCATTGAATCTGGTCGCGAAGAGATTGTTGGTTTCAACAGCAAAGCTCATGATATCGATTCCATCTTCAATTTTCGGGGCACTGGCCACATCCACAGTGATGAAAGGTAGTGACATGACTCCCATTACAAGGCCAAATGGTAGGAACTGGAAAAACAAAAAGACTTTTATGAAGTAAAAATTCAAGTTGTTTTCGCTAAGATTGGACATTGGATTCTTACTGTATTGTCGCAAAAAGATTTATAAAATCCTTCCCTAGTTCTTCTAAAAATGTTTCATAGTCAGCATTGGAGGAAAGTCGCCTTGACTAAACGTCTATCGTGCATAATAAATAGGGCAAATATACGACACGGTTTAGAGCTCACCCATCTCAGGATATGCAATACTGATTTACCCTCACGTTAGAATAATGCACGAACAAGGAAGTTTGGCTTAGTTTCAGAGAGAGTTGAAGTCCTAACAATTACTAAAATTCCTAACACAATCCTGACCTACGTTATTTGTTAAAAGTCAATGTGTTACCATTTCCACATCACTTTGATAGTCTTCTTTCGTGTAGACCTTTGTAGGGTCTATCTCCAGTTTCCTGAGCGTCGCGCTAAACTCCTGGTAGTAGTGGTCGAAGTACTGCTGCCTGTACTTTTGCCTGAATTCTTCATCAGAGCCGGTGATGAAGAAATACACCAAATCCAACAGCGGGTTACTCTTCTGGATTATCTGGTAGTCCACTACTACGATTTTTAAGTTGCCATTCTGAAATGGTTATCAGTAGTTAGATAATCTGCATTTTTATGTAGGAAAATATAAGATTACATGAAGCGATCGACTTTCGGTAAAGATTCAAGAATAAAGAAGGAGATAACCTTTCCAGACATCATTAAGGTTATGGGCAAATTTCGACCACAGAGTGGGTCTACTTGAGTAGGTAGGCTGACAAACAAGTGGACGAGGCAAGGGGTAGTCACCTGCGTCTATGTTGACGACAGTCCACTATCTCACCAATGACGATAAAGGAGGCTTTTGCAAAGATTAGTGGACTCACATATTTCTGGCAAAGTTATTATATTTTGGTTCCATTTATAAAACTCAATGGAATGGATTATTTGATTAGACTTGAAGAACGATTACTAAGGATGTCTACAAAAGCTCAGCATCATCTTACCTCATCTCTTTTGTGCAAAACATTACTGGGCCTGAAGTCTCCATGTGTCAATACTATTTTCCGCTTCGGATTGTAGAAAGTCATAAAAACCTCTTCGGTCATATTCTCTAGAAGAAACTTGCCCAGGTTTCCTTTGTGTTCATCGTCAGTCGCTGCTATTGCGTTGGTGACTCCTTTCTCCATAAAACTTTTCATTTCGTCTATACTTTCTTGGGTCGGAAGATTTTGTCCAAAGAGCTCAGGCTCCTGTTCCAGGAAGGCTACAGAGAGGGCATGGAGTCGTGCCAGAACGCTGAGGCACTGGGAAGCATACTCCCAGTCGAAGCACTTGAATCTATCGAATGGCTGGTAGCCTTTAACAGTGAGGTCTTCCAACACGAGCGTTTCCTTCATGTACTCACTGCTTCCAGTGTAATATTTGGGCAACAACAACTTCATGTCTTCAGAAAATGAGTACCGGTTCTCAAATTCCCTGTACTTTGGAACCAATTTGGTGTAGAATTTTATTTCTGTTTCGAAGACTTGTATCGTCATCATGGTGCGGAACTTCTCGCCCATCGCAGCTACTTTGGCGAAGAGATAAAGGTCGTCTTTCCCTGGAGCTGAGAGAATGATCGAGTACAGTTGAGACGTATAGTTTGCTCCCTCACTTTGGTATAATTTAATCTTGGTTTCATAATTATCATACTGCTGTTCTTTGGCAATATTTGCGAGAGCTTGGTTCAATATATTTTCTGCGGCCGACATTATAGAAGTTTGTTCCAGAAACGAGGTGTTCCAATCAAATAGCTACTGTGAAGTGCTATATCTTTGCAGTCTACATCCTGATTGTGTAATCTCTTTAGATTGTGTATCTTTATACCTACTGCTTATCATTCTCGTTATAATATCGTTTATATAGTCTAAAATTAATAATCATAATGACTTTACACAGATAAGAATAATATGACGTACCTTATTATTTAACATAATGTATTTATTTGGTGTGTGAGTAGCTCAGCCAGTTGATTGGCTGTTACACTTATCATAGGTTTGAGTTAAATATGTTTCAAAGATGAATCATACTCTATCTATCTATCCATCCTAGTTGTATATAGAAGGCTTTTATACGTACATTTTTATCAGTAATTTGCATTTTGGTCAAATGTAAAAACATTTACTAGAATTACTCATAGCATAGCAGTCCTGCAGTCACTTCGGATTAAGATTGGAATAAAAAAACAGTCGCATATACAAAAATAATTATATTTTTATTTTCAAATCTTATACCTATACAAAATTATAATACTGACCATGCCTTAGTAAAAATTATACAAAGTTTATTATACAGTTGTTTATACAGCACAACACGCCCATTCATCTCTATTATGAAAACACATTTCGTACAACCGTATTATAGTAATCTTAGTGGGTAAGAATACTTCCTAATGATCCGCCTATTTGTACCTTTCGGGCAGTAACTTGATTCTGCTTCAACTTAAATTCAACCGATATTTTATATTACCTTTGACTAATAAAAAGTTAGCGGATTTCCTCATTTAAAAAACTACAATCGTTTTCCTGTTAGCCGACGTATCTCGTACCTACGTGTAGTAGATAGATACTCGTAGATACAGATACGTAGATGCGTTAGTTTGTTTGGTAAAGATTCTTACAATCTCGTCTTGAAATAGCATATATCTCATAGTGTCGTCACAAGAACCCCCATTTGACGTAATCCCTAACTAGAGCATTAAATCTGGTGCAAAACAGGTTACTGAGTTCCATGTTGAAACTTTCAAGGTCTATTCCATCTTCCACCTTCGGAGCGGCTGCTTCGTCCACGGTGACGAAAGGCAAGGACACTACACCGAGAATGAGCCCAAATGGGAAGTACTGAAAGAAAGAAGAAGAAGTTTAAATTGTAACAATTAAGGGTTATAGGACTCAAGTTGTCGACGGATAGATGCCTGAATATTGCGCAGACTGTAACGATGACACCATTTACTATACCATATCACAAACCATAGGTCATATACCTAAATAATGTCTAAGATAGCGATAGATTGCTAGATTTAAACAATTATGCTCCTCTTAATCCACTGGATAATTGTCGAAATCTTTGGTAATAATGACGAAGCCATGTGCTAGACAATTGGCCAAAATAGTTTTTACTGCTCTAGCGACCACTTACCCACTCGTTCATCATTGGATTGGTTCCCAAGGCAACATTTAAGAGGTCTAACCAATTAGCTGATGAGTTTTAATTTCCCATTTAGTTTGACGTCATTTGGTATTCCTGAGCTTTTATTTTTAGCAACGAAGTCGTCTAGAACATGTCTATGTGATCTAAATGTAAATGATGGAAGATATTGTCCTCTACACTACTGTATGATTGATAGGGAAATAATAAGAAATTTAAACATTAATTTACCGTTTTCACATCATCATCGAAGTCCTCTTTCGTGTACACCTCATCAGGATCTATATCCAGTCTCCTCAAGGTCGCGCTGAACTCCTGGTAGTAGTGATCGAAGTACTGGTGCCGATATTGCTGCCTGAACTCTTCATCAGAACCGGTGATGAAGAAGTACATCAGATCCGCCAGCGGGTTACCCTTCTGTATTACCTGGAAGTCTATTACTACGACTTCTAGCTTCCCGTTCTAGAACAATAGCACAATAACGATAAATTATAATCTGTGATTAAGTCTTGACCCGTGCCAATAATTATAGCTTGCAGTGTAGTTGAGTTAAGTATATATCAACAATTACTTTAACTGGATATGGTCGTTGAACACACAATAAATACTCAAACATTAATGGACATCAACTATTGTAATCATGAGATAATGTCGCGCATATTATAAAGATAAGTGATGTTGTATATCGATAGTTATTATGATACGACACTTATCGACAAATCGACATCAGTGGTCGAATTTTTAGCCCGCAAAGGACAATGGGAAATGAATGTATGAAGTCTGGGCCCACCCTCAATAGTAACATTTGATATACCGTTGGATAGGGCTTTTTAAGTGGAACATTAGTTACTAATAGAACTATGGTCAAATCTTAGTACTTTCGGTGATAAGTCGTCTCAGTCTCACATATTCTTTACCGATATTTTAAGGTAAAATGGTAATAATACATGTATTTCACTTTTAAATAAAAGGGATTTACCTATTATTCAAGTTGGGCATCAACGACAATTACATAATTTTAAAAACCCGCGGCGACCACGAATGGTTACTATCTCCCAACTCCTAGGTACCAAATTAAAGAAATAGTGTGAGCGCAATTTCCTATAGTTCTAGGTGAGGAACAAGCAGATAAGTGCCGTCGTCGGTTTGACTTTGGCTATTGTTTATCTTATATCAAGATAAACTTCGGTTAATAATTGCTTAGGTAGACATTACTTCTATAGCAGTATAATAGTTAGTATAACTCCGAAAGTACTGACTTTTGACCTTAGTTGTAATAATAAGTT
>LGAG01001223.1:11415-30963 GCA_001278395.1 Lerema accius | reverse complement strand
TACAAAATAACGGATTAGGGACATAGAATTTCTTTTTAGGTCGGTGGCAATATAGTTATCATAGTAAAACCACACCGACCTCAAAAGAAATTCTATGTCCCTAATCCATTATTTTGTACTTTTCAGTTACCTTTTTTGAAATTGGTTTAATTTTTTTAAATTATAATTTTATTTGAAATCGGTTAATAAAATGATTGATAACGTAGTCTGCACGTTTGTAATGGCTCTACTATAATATGAAGACTATGAAGAACTCTAATCTAGAATACGTTTTGTTTAAGGAAGTCTTTGTTACCGCGGGATAGCAGGTAAAAGGTAGTTTTATAAATAAAACACGGTAGTATGACTATTTATTTATTCTCTATGTCTTCTTTTCTCCTGCCGCCGCCGCCTCCCCCCATTATAGCTTTAGTGACGCCCCCTAGCGGCGCTTCCACTAACAACCACAGTATGCCGCCGCACAGGTAAGACATGAACACCGTTGCTAGTAAGATCACAGTCTGAAATACAAGTAGATTAGTAAGAAATGTTGCTGCGTCTACAGATTTACTCTGCGCATATGTTGGAATACAAGTAAATTAGTAAGATTTGTAGGTAAGAAATGTTGCCGCGCCTACAGATTTACTCTGCGCAAATGTTGGAATACAAGTAAATTAGTAGGATTTGTAGGTAAGAAATGTTGCCGCGCATACATATTTACTCTGCGCAAATGTTTCCAAAAAAACCCTTACCGTACTTAAATGAATTAAGTACCTATTTTTATTTTATGTATCGCAAAATCGTCGATATTATAATACGCTCTGTACGTTGTTATTTATTTCGAAGACAATAACCGTTGATCTACCAAAGAATCAATAAGAAACACCAAAAAAAAAATTAAAGTAGGTACAATTGCCTTTGATGTATTTTGAAAGTTTGTCGTTCTGGTTTCTTGATTAGAATCCTGAATGCGTCCGTGCAACGAAATGACTTGTGCTTTTATTATACGATTGTTGACCATAACGTGTTGGTTACTACTGCGGTGTTGGTTGTCTCTGACGACTTACCATCTTATGATCACTTACCATCAGGTTGTCCGTTTACTCACGAATTTGTTTAGGGTATCAATATAACAGTCCAACTGTTCGGACATTATGCAGAAACTACTTGACTTCAGATAAAACTAGGCGTATTTGTAGCTTGTATGTCGGGAATATTTCTGTAAACATTTTAATAGGAGAAACGATTTTTTGGGTATCAGGATCGGTCTCCCAAACAGATAAGCGGGCGGGCCTCTAGGTTCCAATAAATGGTAAGTACGAATCAACTCACAACGTAGTAGTCAGTCATATGTGTGGGCACAGTCTGAGCGCCGATCAGCCCACGTTGGAACGTCGTGTGGCAGAGGAACGCGCTGTACGACACGCGGCCCGTCCACGTGAAGCCGCGCCACTCCACTATGCCGCGGTATACCGCTGAAGAACACCATAATGACTATTGAAACTAGTGGCATAGCCTGTTTTATAGCCTAATTGCCCTTGCACATGCCATGTTTTAAACCGCAGTCGTGTGGAAAGGCCTTAGACTGCGGAGCCAATTAGGTACCTACCTACGTCAGGTAGGGCCATAGTCAAGCATTAACTTATATAAAACTAGAGGACCGGGCAGAAGATGTTCTGTATATATATTCCATTTCAGGTACTCCTAATCTTAATTTTTTATGTGCCGTTATTATATTGGACAACTTTTGCTGTGGTGGTGTTTCAATAGCTCTTATAGTTTGGCTGGCTTGAAGTATCTCGACATCAGCAACACTCGCCGGGTCTAAACCATACTCGATCTATCTAAAGTACCTCAGACAATTTTTATTACAATCGGTCCAGCCATTTAGGAGGAGTTCTATTTCAAACACACGCACGTGTTTTTATATAATTTTTTTATCAAGAAGTTAAAAAAGAATGAAACTTACTCTCAATCTTGAAGATGACGCTGATGATCAGACAGACGACGAGTATCTGGAACAGGGGCTTGTATAGCGCCGCATACGCCACCCTGAGGACGGTGGAGGGCTTGCTGCCGTCCATGTAGAACAGGCCACCAGAGAGGATCACTGCTATGGCCGTCGGTACTAGCAACCACACGCACCACCGCAGTTTCTGGGGAGGTAGACCACTAGATTTTAGTAGGTCTCGAAATGAGCATTATCTTATTAATCTTAAAAAGATTCCAGGGTAGAAGCTACAAAGTATAAACTATATTTCTTCTGTTTGAACTTCCAACCTCCCTTCCAATACTTGGCTACGATACGATCTTCTTCGCCGTTAGGACCAAGATTTTAATTCGTTATTTTTTATTTATTTTCTAATACTTAACTTTATTAAAATGTCTACGTGTGACCTCTGATAAAATTGTATAAGTCGCTACGATTGATGCTACGCCACCGTTACGCCTACGTTTAGATATAGACCGATGTAGTTACCTTATATTTAGCGAAGTCCTTGTGCTCTGTCTGCCAGTGGAAGGCCAGGTAACCTCCGATGAGGCCCAGCACGAAGGTGGACAGGTTGGTGTGCCCTCTGATATACAGTAGCCGGAACGTGTCGTCGGTCGCGTACAAGTTCCGGTAAGACCTGAGATGCGATCATTTTAGGACAGTTTTATTAGTGGCAATTCTATGTAGGTAACTAAGAACCGGGGTACTTGACCTGTATCCGATTAAAGTAAAATATATTCTTACCTGACTAAACACTATTAGGAGGTCGCACTTCGCGGCATGACAGCTAATTGATATCTTAAGTTTGCAAGTTATTTAGGTGATAACTTAATAATTTAACACCAGTAACATACCTCATTGAGCTGACTAATTAAAAATCAAATCAAGCTGATCATCAGAGCTACATAATGTATAGTATAGCAACTACTTACTCTGGTGACTGTATAACAACAGCATTCAAGTTCTGCAGATAGGTATGGAGGGCTGGAATAACCAGGGACAGGCCGACCAGCACCGACAGAACAATCTTCCTGACTCGAGAAGTTCGCGCGAACACACACACTAATAGACCCAGACAGAACAGCTGAGTATCTGCCGCCAGGTACCTACAGTAAAATAGTACGATCTTTAAATCGACCCCGATGTCCTATCGTGAACTTATGGAGTTACAAAGTTGCTGCATGCAATAAGTCTATTAAAATTATTTATGATTAGGGATTAATAGCTTATAAAATGGCTGTACTGGTAGGTTCTTTAGCTTATTAAAAACACCTCCTTCAATAGCCCCTATCCATAGAGGTGCTCACTACCGAGTAGTGTGATGGAATTTGACCAGATTCTCCCTGTACCTTCCAGCTTGCACTAAGAATGGCAATGTGAACAAAAGTGAAGTTTGGCTGATGACAGCAGCAATAGCTTAGTTATTAGGTACTTTAAGGGTAATATGACTTGGTGAAACTCTCCAAGATTACCTTACCAAGTCTGTGGTGCGCAGTAGGCGTCGTTGTACACGTAGTTGTTGACGTAAAATACGTGCGCCCACCAGTACTGGCGACAGGCGACTGCCTCTGATGTCACCACCTGCTGCCACATTGGACCATCGCCGAGGTACCGCATCCAAGTGCTGATTGTGGCGAGGATCAGCGCGTAGGTTGGTGTGAGCCTGTCAGTCGAGAAGTACGGTTCCGATGTAGTTTTAAAATACAGTCGATTAAGTAAGTTAGCAAATAAAAAGAGCCAAGACGAGTTCTCCAACCACATAATAGTAAATCGGAAATGGTATGTACTACAGTTTTAAGTTTTAAATAATTTCCCTGTCTGTACACAATGTAAACAAAAGTTACCGAAAGGTAAGAAAATATTAAGTTTTAGGTAACGCGAAAGAATATCTACCTGATCCATCGTTGGAATATTCCTTTAGGAAAAAGCCACCAGGTGACCTGATGGTTTTCGGCGTAAAGCTGGAAGTTGTAGGCGAGGAGGAAGCTGGACATCACGAAGAAGGTGTGAGTGACGAGGCTCCCGTTGAACAGTATTTGTTTCAGCGGGTCATTGTAAGACTGTAGGGAGAGGACAGGAGATTTAATAAGCAGTCGAACAGCCAGGTCGGAAGTCTTCGCGAGACAAGCGTAGTTATCAATATTACTATCACCGAAATCTGACTAGCCAAAGAAGGCGTGGGCAATGACAAATTATATGATTTCAGATGGCTCCAATAACTTATGACGCTAAAGTGCAATTTTTAATTTGGTCTTTTGGGTAAATTATGTTACATATTTGATTTTTTAAACGTGGATTTTGGTCTACTACGTAGGTGTTTTCGAACCCGATTTACTGAGTGTAAAAAAATTACGTAAAGAATTAAAGTCTTTTTACCTTTTCTATGTAGAGCGGGTTATCAACGTAACCGTGAGCCATGACGAGGACGGTGTGGGAGAAGATTACACAGATCATTGTCATCGTCCTGGAAATTATGAAGAAAATAATGATTCAGTAGTATCAGAAAAATATCAAACTTAATTTGAAAAGGAACCAAACATTAAGTACTCGAATATTTTTTTTAGATGAAACAAAATTTTCCAACATTAAGAACAGTACATATTGATCTCTGAATTTAAAATGTAGCCATTAAAAAATGTTTTCTAGTCACCTCATTCCATGGAACAGTTTCAATCTGTCTAGTCTGGGTTCAGGGCCCCCCACCGGTGCGACCATTTTACCCCAATTGCGGTTTATAGAAAATGCCATTAAATAAGGATTTCCTGAAATAATCAAATAGGTAGATAGAGTAGATGCAAAAAATGACGTGCATACGTGTATCTGATACCTATATGAATAAATGATTTTGAATTTGATACTAAGTGACGTCATCATTAAATGTCGATAACTCAACTTTACACGAGAATAATGTATGTATCGGTTATGTTATAGACTACATACCTGATTTATTATTATTACGATAAAATTTGAGATCGTAAAAGGTTCCAGCAGCATTAAGTACTATTATCATTAAATATATCACAGCAACGATATAATCACTAGCATCATAACTAATTCTATCATCACTCCGCTTACAATATTGTATTTTCCCTATCTTTGCTTCTATCTGATATTTTTTCCAAATAGATTCGTTTAGGCATCTCTCAAGGGTCGTGTTTTGGTCCACTGTTCTATTTTGTTCGTCCTTTATGTATTTTCCGCAAGATTTCTTAACACACACACCTCTGTGTAGTTGTGTGTGGTTAAAATGTTTGACTGTGTACTCGGAGTAGCTCTGGAACAAACAATTTTGGTCATGGAATATTTCATAATCACCTTACAGTGTTTTTGTTTTTTTCAAATTAATGATTTCCCTGTAACTACCTAATAAACTTTATCCCTCTTCTCCTCTGATGACAACATTGTTAAGTCATATCTATAGAAGAGTTTAAAACTAAAGAGATTTTTAACGTAAATTAGAAGATATAGTACTGTAAACCCGTGATAGACATGTCTACCTTGTAAGAGTACCAAAGTAAGACACCTAATAGCGGAAAGCTATTCGATCGCATCGTCTAGGTCGTGTTACGATCAGTTAGCTGCATAGTCTATGAATGACCCTACATTACTGTGTAATTAACTCCGCATTGATACATAATAGAGGCGTTTAGTAATATGCTAACTAACAGGCAATTTTTTATTTACGTTTATGAGAAAACTTAAGAAGGGAAACATGTGCAGTAGTAGACGATTTGGTCGATGTCGAAGATGAATTTTCATATTGGATTTCTGTTTAAAATGGTTAGACTTAGTACTTTATTGCAGCGGAATAATTTGGCGTTTTAAGCAAAAGCAATTGCATTTGCATTTGCATTTTACAGCAAAAAGCTGTAATTAAGAAGTAAAAACCCATGAAATCTGTGATATTTCGCAAGCAATTATTTTCTGTGAACAACTAGAAAATGAAACCAGTTTTAATACGTTGTTGTACAGATATAAAGTGTAGTAAGTTCTGGTCATACTCGTAATATCTGCACACAAATACCTATGCGGTAGGTACGCAGACCGCATACCTACTTAATTCCATATTTCGCAGAACAATCTATACCATCTGTACATAGAATAATTTTTCAGAATATACAGAAGTCTGATCGGGCAACATGTGCAAACTGGATCGAATTGGATGAAACTTGGCATGTTTGTAGCATATAAAACGGGGATAGGGTTAAGATACTTTCTATCCCGGAAAACCCTTTGTTCCCGCGGGATAATGGGTTAAAAACTATTAAATCAGGGCTTACAACCACAGATCGAGGAATATACTGAGGAGTGTAATGAATGTAGACGGTACTGTCTTGAAACTAAAGGGGCAGTAAGCTTCGACTTAACTTTAGATTATTAAGGGCCGATTTCACCAACAAAGAATAAGTGTTATACCACGTGTTATTCTTTGTTGGTGAAATCGGCCCTAAGAGACATAATGACCAAAACATAGAACAATCTTACAATTCTTCATCCTTGATCCCCTGATCCCCGGTTTCCGCGAGATTTCCGCACTATGGCGGTCACTTATCTGACGCGTAGGTACCTACGTTCCAGTTTTCCTCAAGCCGTGTTTACGCAATTGGACTAACACCTTATAAGCATGTCCGTGTAACATGAGCTTGAATGACCAGGACATAGTAGTTGCTAGTACCTAATTTAAATGCCGATAATCTTAATGCCCATACCCTTTATGGTTATTGTACAGCGAAAAATACCAATAACAATGATCATTGTTATTAGGTATACCTACCGATAGCCGCTAATATGTGAGATTTTCAGTAAACTAGTGTTACAAAGACATTTGATTTGGAAAATAGTTCTACACCCACGAATTTTGACCACACACAAGCTGGTTTTCTATTTTGTTTTTTAAGGTGTTATGTTGAATTCTCTATTGCTTAATATCATAAGAAAGAAAGAAAGAAAAAAAACATGTATTCCATTATAAGCATCAAGTTTTTTTTCTTTTATGGGTTATAAATTTTTTTTCATTTATGGGTTAGGTATATTGAACTGGTTATACTCGTCAATGATAATTATAATATTTCGTCGAACTTAGTTAAGTAAGTGTGTTATTTCTAACAATTCAATTACATCAATTACTAGACGTTGAATTATGCATAATTAAATTATTACGTTCCGAGCTAAACAGACAATTAACAACGACCCTTTAACATGGAGGTAGTTAGGTACCCGACCTTTAAAAAGACTATGATTAAACGTATCATGTAACTAGAGTTTATATTAAGTACCTATATTGCTTTACGTAATTTATCAATATCCACTTCTTGTTATTAATACTACTTACCCTAAATAAAATTATAATAAAAAAATGTTCTTTCTTTAACAATCAAAATATGTAATTTATAAAAATAATATCGAGTTTAGTAAAAAACTATCTCATTATTTTTTACACACATAACTTTATTAATTTTACTATAGTTATTTTTTTATTCAAAAGCAAAACTCACATAATTACGCGTTTTATGAACAGACATCACAGAGTCATCAGATGGAAGTCCCCGTTGACACATATTTTATACACCTCAGACCCATAAGTATATTATAGATTCAGTCTTCACGACCAAAAAGTGGAGTGAATTTGAGCAATGTACCGGGAAACGTTATCATTTGTTATTTACGTTATGTTTTTTTACGCTACGCTTTTCCTGTTCCGAAGAATTTTTTGGTTTGAGTTCTACTTATAAGGTCTTAATTTCTTACCTGTATGAACTGCATAAGGCTGGAGTTAGTACGAGAGTAGAGGTCTAGATCCAGGACACAGTAGGTCCCATCATCATCCAACATGCACTGCTCGTAGTCATCTAGCAAGTACAGCGGAGGCATCTTGTTGTATTCCGTGGCTGAAACGATAGATTAGCTTACTGTTTATTAGAAAATAGTTACGTAATCACGCAAGTAATTAATGGATTCCCTTTTAAGATATTTTAAGTTTTCATGGAAAAATTATCTTTTATTACACAAAAGTACCTACTCCATTTTTCTGAATAGTCAAGAACTACCCTTGTTGATAAAAACGGAAAGATATTCCAAGACTAAATGGCTATGGCAATGGAGTTCAAAAGACTGAACGCAAAAAGGACTTGACTAGCAATGGCGACGACCATCGGTAGTTTGTTTCTGAGTCGTAGACAATAAAAAAAATAAGGAGAATTAAATTTTAAAGTATTGTATTATAATAATGAATAGTCTGTTTTTTTAATTTGTCTTATTTAAAATAAAAACATTCAAGTTTAAAGCAGTTCCTGTAAAGCATAAAGTGGTTACATGGTAAACATTACATTAGATACTTACTAAAAAAAATAACATAAAAGTGATTTCAGCTACAGGGTTTTCGTAAAACTGCGTGCTAACTAGTGGGTACATGTTTAGTGTAAGTTTATTTAGTTATCGATGATTTATTGGGGTAAATATAGGTACATGGTAATTATGTAATCATAACACGCAGGTGCGGAATTACTTGTAAACGTATTTAGTATCGTAGTAGTTAATTACTCTTGGGTTTCCCATAAAAGCGAGGACGAGTTGGAAGTTAAATCGTAAAAGCTTGTTAAAAACAAACTGATTATAATTATGCACACTTAGGGATCATAAGTTCAAAGACGCATTTATTATCTTATTATTATTATTTAATTGTTAGTAATTTTATAGCTTTATTACAGTTACGACGATCTATAAAATTAACCAATTATGCGCCGTTCAAGTATTAGGTAGGTACGTGACGTGTTATGTTATGTGTTATTCAAATAATTTATTTCGTCTTAATAGCTCACCTAACAGTACAGTATTTAATGTACGTCCGTCTGTACGTACACCATTCTGTCTAATTTCTTAAGCCTTGACTAGGTAGCACCCCTTGTTCAAATCTTCCTGTTTTGGCCTTCACAGTTTTCGTTAGTTTGACTGCCAAACCAGTAGGTAGCCGTTGAGTTTCTTATTAGAAAAAAATGTTTTTTTTTTGCAATAAACCCACCAATTCTGAAGTACAACATCCGGTATAGTGTCCGTATATTATCTACGTCTTATTTTAATTGTGAAATGAAGGTAATAGGCGTCGGTTTCCTCAATTTTCTCGTGCGTGTGATTTACATCTCACGTACTAAGAACCAAGGGTCATTGTCACGTACACATAGCATTTCTTACGTGTCACGTAAAAATATTATGGTAAATCACCACAGATTACCATAATGTCGTTTCCCTGAACTTAGTGTAGAAACTATCATTATAAATGTTTTAGACATATTTTATGGCCTTATGACAAGAAACTTTATTTCTAACCATATTAAAGGCAATCCGCATATTGACTACGAAATGGTCTGGCCATATTTAATGCTTTGGTTGTGGGATTTGTAAATTACAGGCATTTTCATAATAATGGATCTCACTTTTTTAAGCTCTAATAACTTTAACAGTTAAAGCTTTATAAACTTAGTCTTGGCAAGATTTTTAAATAATTTAATGAAAAACGTGAGGAACATTATGCAGAAAATTCTTAACTACATAATATATTAATTACTTACGTGAATATTTCAATGCCAAGTGGGGGTTGAGCCAAACTTTTTATTGGGAAAAAGGGTTCACGACAACTATCACAAAATGTTTTGCAAGATACATGGTGATGCAAGAAAAATGTGAATTAATGTATTTTTTAGAAGAAATTCAAGTCATTTTCGAGTACAGCAGAAATTTATACATTAAAAAAAAACGTCAGATTGAGTGATTGCAGAGGAGGTTGCGCCATATCTCACGACATCTCACCATTCGGGGAGTCGAAAAAATTACAAAAACATCTCGCGTTATTTAAAAATGCCCTCTTACAATGTTCCTTTTTTACCTATATTTATCTTTTAGTCTATCAATCGGTGCCTAATCAATGACCCGTAACGTCAGCTATTCCATACATAGTCTGTCATTGAATTAACTACTGTCCAAACAAAGCGAGGACTACGTTAAGACGACTGAATTATTCTACTAGTACCAAACCTCAGTTAATTATAGAATTAAACAATTCATAAACGCAAAGTACGGTAATATAGCTATAAAACTTGCATGATTTTTTCACACTATGCTAATAAGTAGATATTTTAGTCCATTGAGGACGAATCTCGATGTAGTAAGTACCTAACAGACATAAATATTCGGAATCCTCTTGATACTAAATTAGTGTGTCTGCATTATTATTGTGTATTTTTTTGCTTTCTCGAAAAATGTTGTAAGCGTGTTTATTATTTACCTGCGCAGGTTGCATTTATTACGGATGAAAGTTGCTTGTGATTTTGTTTATTTTTTGACTCGAAAAACTAGATTTTAGTTTAGGTGTATTGAGGATTTTTACAATGCCAAATTTTGATTAATAGGTACTTAATGCTGTTAAATAAAATCTCTTAAAACGCGGTTGTTCTGACTTTACGTTCAAACTAGCTAATGTTAGAATTAACTTTTAGTGAGTATTTTTGCCGAATCTAATTAATCCAGATGTTATTATATGACATCGGTTATAGTACCTAAATAATTGTTTATTAATACTATGATTAGTAATTCGTGACAAAACTAGCTAGATACTAAAAATTTATAAGGACTTTAAGTTTCAATTCATTCCTTTAACACAGCCTTGTAACAGATAGAATTAAGAGTTTGCTTACTACTCCAGATCCAGAACAGTCTAGTTGTGAAACTGCAGCGTACATCAGATACCAATTACTCTTACCATTGATGCTATAAACCACGGCGCTCGCCGGCTGGAGGATCAGAAACAGAGCCAAGATCGCAGCCTCCATCACTGATAAGAAAAGGACAAATAATTGAAATAACCCGCGTACACAGCGTCCATCGGCTATCGTAGACCGTGCACCACTGGAGATTAAATCGCATTTATCCTGCAATTAACCTGTACTATAAAGACACGCTTACTTCCGAGTTATTAAACGAAACCATTTTATTTAGTCCTTATTTTATTTGTTGCTATAATGTGGTAAGAAAATACGTATTAGTTTAAGGTAGATTATTGCCATCAGTGAACCTTTTGCATTTATCCACAAAGCCGGTTCTCAGGCTCAAAAGTACCGTAAAACGACTACAAACATGCCAAGTTTAATTTAAATCGGTAGTGCTTTACGCGTGGTGCCGATGCCGGAACTGGCAGACAGATAGATAAAGAAGAAAGAAAGTGTTTAGGTGATCCGTTTACGCTTGAACATTATGCAGATAATATCTGTAGATAGAAAATATTTCTAGTATCACTTAAAAATTAATTTTGTAAAGTCTAAAGGCCATGAAACTTAAGCATCCTTTAAATTCTAAAGTTTAGAACATTATGAAGCTCCATCCGATTCCTTCTTCAGTAGGTACTAATATTATTAGGTATCAGCACTGTTAGGATCTTAAAACAGAATAACCGACTCACGCGCAGCAAGGTTCGTCATTCGTCATCGCAATTTCAACCTTCAAGGAAAAGCACTAAGAGCGGAAACCGCAAAGTTTTGTACAACAGTAAGGTTTCGTCCACGCATCCTTAATAAGTTAGTAGCAATATTTATTCAATGTTTATGTGTTATATGAGAAAAACAAGTACCTGCAGAAATATAAAATTCTGATCATGTACCTTGGGCAGGTGGCCAATGTCCGGGCGAGATCATGCTAGAAGTATAGGAGGATATTTCTTTTTTCTAAAGACAATACCCATTATTTGGCAGGAGTAGGTACATTTAATTTTTTTACAAAATATAGTTTCAAGAGTAGCGAGCTCTATTAATTGAATCTACGTATGCTCCCGAAAAACATAACCATATGGCGCAGACTTAAACTCCCTAGTATTTTAGAGAATTAAACTCCCTAGTTTTTTTTTAATAAAAAAAAAATGCTACATTATGCATTGTTCGATCCTCCCTTCCCCCTATGTAAGGCACCATAACATTTTACAGGACACCAAGGCACCCCTCCCTCCCCCAAATTGCGTTACGTCCCCACAGCACATACAGATACAGAACATACACGCAAATATTCAACGATCGCAGCACTGTACTATACAGATCTCTATACATATTAATAATTTCGTGCAGGGGTACGGTAGACTCGATCGAAACCTTATATGAATAACAAAACATAAAAAATAATGATTTCGAGTCGACAACATAATATTATGTTGTTATATTATATTCGCAAAATTCGGATTGTGTTATAATGGCACTGACAAACAAACCGCAGTCGCCATTTTAGTTAGATGACAAACGTTTCGTTTCACATAATATATAAATAGAATGATCTGTCATGAAACTTATGTGGCAGACGAAATTTTACACGAGCGAAGCCGCGGGCAACAGCTAGTATTACTATATTGTCAACCCCGTAGCCTAGTAGTAGTGAACCTGCCTGCAAAGCGAGAGTCGCGGGTTCGATTCCGTGCCGGGGCAGATATTTATGTGACGGATAAATGTTTGTTCTCGGGTCATAGGTGTTAGTGATAATATGTTATTTGTGTAGTCCATGCTATCCGTGACACAGGGAATCCCACTACGGGGGTACGAGAGTGTTAGCGTTTATACATTCCTTGCTCTGTGATCAAAGTCGCCTCGCACAGAATCGAAATCAGGATCCATTGTACAGCGGATCAGCCTGGTAACTATTGCGCCATAGGTAGCGTCAAATAATAATTTAGCGTTGGACTCACGGAAGAAAGAACTAAGTGGAAGGCGCATGTAGGCGTGGCCGTGAAGCTGCAAGTATGCTCAATACTCAATACTTATTGTTCAAACAAATTTAAAGTGACACATTTGGATTCTGTCATGGCAGCTCGTCAAATATTGTAAATAATTACAAAAAACGGGTAAAATGCCCTGCTATGCAGTATTGGATTGTCGAAACGGTAGCCGAAATAAAAATAAATCACATCTTACCATCGGAAACTAAAATTTTTGTGTTTAATTCAATAAATCATTATTTTGTTGTCCAAAATTATTGATAAGCAAAATCATATTTTATTCTTGTTGACATTCGGTTCTATTACATTTTAAAGTTCTCTAATGTTTTAGAAATAAATTGTCATAAAAATTCATGCTATTCAATGAGAGATGTACTACGCTACCATCATCGATAAAATATTATCGATATCATATCGCATATGATATTTTTATTGTATACATCTATACAAATAAATAAAATTGGAGTGTCTGAATCCAAATGTATAGGTACATGGTACATAGTATATCAAAATAACATTTTTTACCATTTTGGTCTGTAGTATTACCTACCTGGCGTTGAAGTTTTATTTTTAACTAGACGATGCCAGCGGCTCCGCCCGCGGAAAAGTCGGTAAAGAAAATATTGGTTATATCCCAAGGGAACCTGTAATCGGGACACAATCTATCCTATGTCCTATTCCTGGATGCATACTATCTGTGTACCAAGTTTCAGCTTAATCCGTTCAACGGTTAGAGCGTGAAGGACGGACAAACATCCAAACATCCAAATATCCAAACATCCAAACATCTTTACAAACTTTCACATTTATAATATTAGTAGGATTAGAAACAAATTCTAAAGTATCTATCTTAACCAATTTTAAGATGATGTAGAAATTAGGTAGGAAATATTAAAATTTTATTTCTCTTACATACGAGTAAGTTTAGTGATGACGTCATAATTTGGTACCTACTTAGGGTTGAAGTTTAATTCTTTACTAAAAACGAATTCTAAATTTTAAACTATCTTTAACTAATTGTAAAACGACGTAGTAGTTAGGTAGGAAATATTAAAATTGTATTTCTCTTACATAAGTTTAGTGATGACGTCATAATTTGGTACCTACTTAGGGTTGAAGTTTAATTCTTTACTAAAAACTAATTCTAAATTATAAACTATCTACTAACTGTCTTGTTTGTTCAGTTAACGTTCCGGAACAACTATTTTGTTTGTTCCGTTCGCAAGGCGATTGAGTGATGATACACGAGTATTATGACATGGATCTAACATGACTAGATGCGGCACTACGGGTGGTTTATAATACATATAGGCTTTTAAACATTGGAAATAAATAAAAGTAGATATATTTTATTTACATAAACGTTTATTATAATACAAGTAATTAATAAGATTTGTTTAACATTATCTCGATAACAATAACCTAAATCAACCTTAAACTAAAATTTGTTTAAAAGCTTACACAAATTTTATATACTTAAATCTATTAAAATCGTAACTTATATGAACGACGTTTCCCAAAATCCTGAACTGTAATTTTATTGTCCCAATGCTGTATGTAGGTACTTACTTAAAAATGATGCTCATTTTCGAATAATGTACCTTTGTATAATAACTATTTAATTAATTCATGGAACATTGATGTAACAAACATTTTAAATGTTTTGTGAACAAGCAATGATACTTTAAAATTTCATAATCACTTCCTGCTATTCATCACTAGATGGCGTTGATTGCATATAAAATTTAGGGTGGCAACAAAGTAAAATGCAGTTTTTATTAACTTATTCATGTAAAAACTGCAAATATTTAGCTGACAATTACATTAAAAATGAGAAAAAATACTGGAGCAAGACTCTTAGTCTTTTAAACTGCTTCAATGAAGTCTCGGCAGGATGGTTCTTACCCCATTAGCAGTTTTGCTAATTTACCTTAGATAAGTGTCTCTAAGCAGTGATAGTCTAGTGGTTTTAACGTTGGCTTCTCGAACGGGAGTTATGAGCATATTAGATCTTAATTATCACTTGCTATGGTGAAGGAAAACATCGTGAGGAAGCTTGCTCATCTGAGCGTTCTCGATAAAGTTCTCAAAGGTGTGTGTAGTCTGCCAATCCGCACTAGGCCAGCGTGGTGGACTATGGCCTGTATCCTTCACCTGAGCCCAGCATTGGGACAAGTATGGGTTGCGATGATGAAGTGTTACTATGATAATAAAAAACAATTGAGACTATTAAAACCGTAATAATAAAATTGTTAGTTAATTACCCTCATTACAAATCTCATTTTACCTGCAAATTATGAATTATCACAGATACAAATAGTAGGTACTAGACTCTCATTATCATCAGAAAAACCATTAAGTCAAACTTAATAAATTGTAATACAATTATTTTCTTTATTATTTAAATGCCTATAATGTAATTCCCCATAAATCTGTACTCCTACCATATTTAAAGTTTGTCTTAACTTAAATCATTGGTCCTATATAATCGTTAACAGACTATCCAATCCATATCCATATCTCACTTGAGAATTAGAAACCATCATAAAAGGTTCAGCTGCGTCTACTATTCCAGGTCTAAATGATCCCCCATCTAACGCAGTCGTTGACAATGCCCTGTAACCTGGATGCATACAGATCGTTGGTTTCCACGATGAAGGTGGAAATGTTAGCGTCCCCGTCCATCCGGGGGGCCGACTCGGCTTCCACGGTCACCACGGGCAAGATTGCCACCCCCAGGAATAGGGCGTATGGAAGAATCTGGAATATAGAACATGTTGTAACTTGTAACTAACCATTGTATGTCGGGCTATGTTCTGGACTTAGAATTGCTACTGCCATACTCCACGTAGAAAGGCAATCTTGATTTTATTTGATTCCATAAAGTACCAGTTATACTGGTAATCTATGCAATAGCATATTTTAAGGGGGTGTTAGAGGTCATTTAAGTATTACGTAAGCACTGTAGGGGTGGGAAGATCTTTCCTATAGGGATTTAGGGATTATTTCAGCAGTAGTTATTTACCACTAAACATAATATGGCAAACACAAGCAATAAAAATCATTAAAAGAAAGATGGGTATAAGAATGTTTAAGTACCTAAGCATGTCAAGGGAGATGGGGGGTAAATAATTGTGATACATCTGCTTACGTAATAGTTGAATGGCCTCTCATCAGCCCACCAAAAACCACCCCTTACGTATAGTGCAGTAGCCTATACAGAGCAGTTTCAAAAATAAGCGTTACCTCTTTCATATGCTCATCGAAGGTTTCTCGGGGGTAGACTTCGACGTGATCCAAGTCCAGTCTCCGTAGAGCCAGGCACAGGTGATGATAGTAGTGGTCCACCAGCCGGTCGTAGTGCTGTCTCCGAAACTCCTCGTCAGAGCCCATGAAAATGAAGTAGATTAGGTCTCCAGGTGGACAGCCAGAGTACACTGTTTGGTAGTCCACGGGAATAGCCCGAAGGATCTCGCCCTGAAAGTGGTCAGAAGAAAATGAGTAAAAATTTCACCACGATTCTACTACTTATTTCCAATTTGCTATTTGTAAATCTCTTGATTAGTCCAGAATTTTCACATTCTGAATTTTGAGTTGGAGAGCGGGGTTAAATGAGCCAGGGGCAAGTCTTTTTTTGTCATAGAAATATTAGCTCTCTCTTACTATCAGTGTTAATTCAGAATTCTGATTCCTGATGCAAATTCTTGACGTTTGCGCCCGCCCTAAAACGGCATATTTTTTTTTGTCTTTTGTCTGCTGAGAAGAATCAAAGCTTTCCATAATTGTATTTCTTATAATTTTAGGAAAGTTGTTTAAATTAGAGTTAATACATTTACCTTTAATATAGCTCAATGCCAATAGATACCTACAATATGCTATGAAGATGTTATTATAATATGGATAATTGTTTCTTATCACATTTGACATCGTTACAGTACCCCTTTCATTCGCTGAACAAGTGTTAATATTGTTTCGCGATAAACACCATTATCAGTGTTTATTGTTATTCCTATCAATCACTTACCAATAGATTAGGTACCTACTGATTTCATAGAAATAAATAAATGTCTAGATAGTTCCGCTACATTTCAATAAAAATAACATATTCTGAAAGAGGACCTGAATGGTACAATGGTTACTGAGCTAAACCGTTGTTCAATGGGTACTGGATTCGATTCCCAGTGAGGCAGAAATTTAATTCACTGCACTCAACGTAAAATTAAGAGCCAACAAAATGCTCTATTTCGTAACACTAAGGGCGAAAATATTTCTGCTTGGAATTGGATGATTGTAGGGAAAACTCAAACGAAGGATCTAAACTGCATTGAGATTAACAAAGTATGTATCTACATTGTAAAATAATTTATCTACGACTTAATATTGTATTATCTTGACTGATATCTTTTCATAGACCCTAAGAATATTCAAATAGCTATTATCTTTATTATCAGTACACTCGAAGACAATGAGTGGCAATAAGTGGTGTTATCTTTAAAAGATCCTTTATACACAACTATTAAACTAGATACCATTATTAACAAGATCAAGGAATATTTATTTTGTCATAAAAAGATCTACGCTTGGTCCGATTGAATTTATGAAGTACCTATGATTATTTCACAAGTATAAAACAAGTTGAACAGAATATATTAAACTCTGGTAGCAACCTAGTAACAACACAACATGATACGATTGTAACTAATGTTCATCAGGCGCTAGCAAAAAAACCTTTAGTGAATAATTATTTTTCGTCAATTGTCACTGACCTTGTTGCATTAACAAAAATCTATTGATAAATAGTGGGAAATAGTAAATACAGATACTAACAAATACGAGGCAAAAGAGATCAAGAAAATTGGATTGTAAAGTTTCTCCGCGTATCCAGTTGATGTAAATGAAACTTTAATTTTCAATGAAAGTTTTGACGTTAGAAGGGTAAATTAGGTTCCAAATTAAGCAATTAGACCTTCCTTAGTAAGCGGCTTTCAACTTTCACACAATTCTACTGTAATATTGGTGTTGGTAACCATAAACTAGACTCTCTACCGGATAGTTTTTATTATACCACCGGAGGAAGTCATTCAATGCGATATTCAACCGACCTCGACCCGCTTAGGACCTATAGCCGAATAGGCGAGGTCATTTTGTGCACAACTAAAATCGACTCATTATTTGGTTGTCAAACCTTGCAGAAAATATCTAAATTCCGCGGAAAATAAACCGTTATTCACAAACTTATGTCTATTACGAAAAACAAATTTAGAAAAAATACAGGTACAAAACACTATGCGTCTTTGTTTTTTTTATGTTTTTGTTGCCATCAGCGATTCGGTCATAGCGTAAAAAAAAGACATTGTACCTACTGTAATAGATCACAATAGTCTTGACGCAACTGATTTTATTTCTCTTTCCAACAAGGCTCGGATGCATATTGCTATTTACGTCATTATGAAATGTAGATTTATTCACGTTAAGATGTTTTCCGTGCATGTTAATGACAAATATGACACTCAATTTGCGACATGGAAACAAAAAGTTATTATATCGCTTTTATATAAAGTAAACAGGGCCCTTTTATCGCGAGTAAAGTATTCTCTAGCATTTTATAATTAAGGAACCTAATCTCGCGAAGTCAACGTAGGTTGATTATAATAATTTGTATGTTAGGTCTGACGTCATATCGCCATATCGTTACGATTACAGGATTGGTAAGTAACAAAGGAGTGTCTCACCTCTCGCTTGTATACGATGTTACTGAGCCTGTAATCCCCGTGGCACAACACTGGCTTCGCATTCGGCTTATTATATTTCTCTAAAAACTCTTTCTGCATCAACAGGTCCCTAATTTTGTCCCTGTGCTCTTCATCGATCACACTAACAGAACGATCGACCATGTTTGTCCAAACTGACAACATTTGTTGTTGGTCTTCGTCTTCAGTGCCCACTTTATGTACCATAATAGCAAGTAATTCCTTGAATTCCTCTGGATTCTCCCTATTGTAAGCGAAGGACAGCGCGTGGAACTTTGCTAGGAGCTCCACTGAAATAGCAGCGTGCTCCCAATCCATCGAGTTGAACCGGTTGTAAGATTTGTATCCCCTCGCCATCAAGTTTTCTAGCACCACTGTCTCCTGACCCTCCTCCTGGTTGATTCCATAGCATTTTGGAAAAACAAACCTGTGCTCCTCGGGTATATCGTATTTGTCTTGGATGGCTTTAAAGATTTTCACCAACGTGAGGTAAACATAGCTCTCAATTTTGTAAAACACGTCGGCTTTCACCTGTTTTCTCATTTGTTCAGATATAAGTGCGACTTTTGCGAAAAGATCCAAGTTCTCATCTCCTGTGTCTACTTTTAAGGTGTAGAGCGATGTCGTGTAATTCGCACCATCGGTAGATATTGCCTTTATTTCAAGGTTCTTAGGTTTTATTTTATTTTCCTCTAATATTTTGACGATCAAATCACGCACAACTTTATCCGCGCCTGCCATCTCGGCTGCCTAATCACTGACTAGGTCAGCGGCGTTGCGAAAATGATCTCTACAACTAATATTAAATAGTGATAACGCAATGTTCATATTCATTGTAAAATTATCGATATCATAACAGTATTAAGATAAGAGAGTAAATAAACAGTGACATAAATGAAGATGTAGTTTTATTAATCAAAAGCAGCAAACTGTCAAGGCATTCAATAATTAATTAATAATTTGCGACGATGTGTTTATAAATTTAATTTGATTAAATTTGGTTAACCTTGTCAGCAATCGCCTTTACGTTTATTTCCGTTTTAAGAGATTATAATAAGAGATGTATGATAATGTGTAGGTAATTT
>LGAG01001221.1:132047-162084 GCA_001278395.1 Lerema accius | reverse complement strand
ACATAGCTCGATAAATAACCAAAAATAACAAAAAACAAATAAATTTTGCTCCCTCTGTTATTTAAAACTCTGTATTTTGTAAGAAGTGCCTAAAATGACAACTGCCGCCAACGTAAGGTGCGTGGCATACCTATGCGCAGAGTAATTCTAGTTCAGAAGCAACACATTAATTTTATATGGGAAAACTTAAATTTTAAAATCTATTTATTTCAAAAAGTCGTAGAACAAATGTCGTTTGGATTGACGTGGAGAAGCTGCTTGCAAAAGGTGATGCGCTAATTAAAATTAACCCTGTATATGTGTTATGTTTGGTAGTATTCGGATGTATTGGTGTAGAAAAATGTAAAAAATAAATCGATTAATCTGTAATTATTGACAATGTGTTTTCGATTTGATTTGGTTGTTAAAATAATTATTGAACAAACTCAATATTTTGATGGTTTTTAAAATTATAATGTTATTCAACAGGTTAGGAAATAAAAGCTCCTAATATCCTTATTTAAAAACTGAAAAATTAAACTTCTAAAATTGTGGCCTTATAAGTTTAATTTTGTACTAAACCATAATTACAGAATTAACGAAATAAGAAATTTTAAATTAATAGATGCACTAAGTGAAAATCGTTCAAAAATAAATATCTTATTACTTGTTCAGTTTAATTAAAACTTTTTTATGAGCGAAAAAATAAGATGTTGAAAAAATACTTTTTGAATCCTTGAGCTTAAGGCGAGAGCTTTTTCGGTGAGATTCACGCAAAACGTTTGTGTGGAAAACCAATGCCATTGTTTTCGAACCTAATGTCATTTATGATATATTTTGGCGGGAACGCTAAGAGAAAAAAGCTCTTGTATAGAAGGGCTAAGAGGATTTTTTACGATTTTGTTCACAATTCCGTAACGCAGATAATTTTATGCGTCTTATTGTAATTTTTTTTGTTAGATTACATCTAATTTCGATATAATTTCACAGTAACATATGAATAATTAAAAATACAGTAAGAAATGAAATACAGAAGGTAATAATGAAATTAAAACAATTTAAACATTTTTACATTTATATTTTTTAACGAACAAAAAGCATAAAATTGTTCTGAAGGCACAGATAATGTAAAGGTTATTCTAAAACGTGGTTGTTATTATTTATACACGCTTGGCTTAACGCTCACGTATAATTATATATTTAAGTTAAGCGCACGAATTTACTGTCTGTACGACTAATGTTTTTATTATTAAGTGTCGTTGAGTGTTACAAAAAGTGTATTTTTTCATAATTTTTCATAAACTAAGCACACTTTGGCTACAATGTCGTGAATGTACACTACGCATATGTGATACAATACACGGTTTATCTATGAATAAACTATTAATTTGTGAAGTAATGTTGTTTCATTTGCTGTTCGCCTGGTTCAGGACTGCGAAGTAGGAGTACGATGATCTTAAAATCTGTAAAAATAGAAGCATAAAATCATGAAACTTTGTTGTCAAATAGTTCCTTATTTAGTATAGGGGAGAACTATTAGTAGGTACACGACGTTTTAAAAACCGCTGACGACTCATGTTTATAATACAGCCGTTTTCTGGGCTTTCACATCGCGTTTTCAGCGCGTTTTTGTAATAATATATACATAGTAATTCTATTGACCGACCCAAAAGGAAAAGCGAAAAAAGAGAACGCGCGACTTCACTGCGTTCAAAAAACGTGAGCAAAAACTCAAAAATTAGTAACAGATAGTCATCCCTTGGGGTAACAAATAAGGATATTATATTATCATAGGTACTTGTTTTCTTATGTTCTACTAACCGATACAAATGTAGGTCGTGACAGCGGTATGTAGTGGCCAGCTTTGAATATGATGGGTCTCTTCATGCGTTCCATCGCGATGAACAAGCACCTCTTGAATTTGCTATCCTGCTCATACCAAGGACATTGGTATAGACAATCCCGAAGGACTTCGCTCTGAAGCATAGACACATTTTAATTTGAAATACTTACCTGAATCTGAAAGAAGTAGTATGATAGTGGAAAGGATTTATTGTACGTTATAATTATGACCTTTATGTTACCAACTGAGGAAAGTAAAATTTTTACATTAAAAATAATCTGACGTGAATAAATAATTAAGTAATATTTAACACAATCATTCTTTAACATGTGTTTAAAGAACTTTTATTGTTCTCATTCCAAAAAAGTACGGTATTTAGATTTCTACAAGATTCGTAACAATAACTCCTCTTCGCATAATTATGGTAATCTATGGTCTGTACAAATATTTACCATCGAAGTAAGCTCGCTCCCACACCAGCAGTATAGAAACAGCTGGGACAACATCGTTACCATATAGATCAACATCGAATAAAACTGCATACTGCTCGGTTCCTCCTACAAACAGTTACAAGAATCAAGTTTAATGGAATAAAAAAATATTTTTAATTAAAAAACACTATACACTATATTGGTATTGCATATTACCTGCCAAGTTAAGTAGGTACGCTTTAAATAACTGAAAATATAGAACTACATTTTTTTTTAAATTTTAAAAATAATAGAGACAGGTAAAATTTCAAATTAATTTGTTCCAATGCCTACCATAATAGGTTAAAATTATTTTGATTTACTATTAGGTAATTATTATAGTTACATAATTATATTATATTGTATTGTAAGTTGCTCAATACATACAATAGATATTCGAAGTCCAATAATACAGATTATAGCGACTGTTCCGCTCAACTGAAAAAATATGTTGGCGTGATAACTGTTCTCCAGTGTTTCTATAAAACTGAAACAAAAAAAATGCTTTAACTTTGGTAAATAGATATTATTTAGCATATAATATACTGTAATTTAAAATACACAGATATAAAACATTAGCTATATAGGTATAGTATACATAGATAAGGTAAGGTGGGGTAAGACTAACACTGTCAGTGTTATACCTAAATAATTTTGGTCACTTACCTGATAACTTTCTGATGATGCTGGATGCACTCTACTATCAGTTCATTGTTTTCTTTTAATTTTAGTTTACCTTTGCATGTATTATTGTACTTATTAAACATGGTAACGGGTTGCACCTGATATATTTAATAATATTAAAACTGGTATACAGATGTAGGTACATTGTATTATGAAAAAATAATTTGTTAATAAAACTAGATACCTACTACAAAAAGAAAAAAAAATGAATGCATTTTGAACCATAGCAACACTAAATGCAATCTTTAAATTACGCGTAGGTATAGTTTTAATCTTATTATATATTTTTTCAACCAAGAGAGTTAATAATAAAACATGTAATACCAGGGCACCCGGCAGGGGCAGAAAAAACATAATAAGTAGGTATATATTTTTAAAGACATTTAAGTTCTTATGATAATTTTCAGTACCACCTTTTTTATTTTATCGATGATAATCTCGAGCTGAGCGCAGCCGTACATTATCATTGCCAGTGTGGTGCCGTCCACAGCGAAGAATAGCAACGCACTGATGTAGATACTCATCATCTGATACGTGTATCCCAGTTCATATTGAGGTGACTGGTCCGGACTGACGGGCATCCTGAAAGTCATTTAATACAGGAATTCCCAAAGTGGGTTCCGTAGAATGGTTATCACGGTTCCGTCACAATCATTAAAAAAATGTATTATTTGTAGTAATTTGATATAGGGTTCCATAAAATGTAAGGTACCTATTTGGTTGGTGTTCCTTCAAAAAGATTAGGAGCTTTTGGTCTAAAATAATTCGAATACAGTGCAGGTAAATACAGCCAAACTTAAGACAAAACCCACACGAGTAAGAAGCTATTTCAGCCAAATGCCTGGTGTAATAAGCATAAGGAAGATCCCTGACCTGAATGGATTATTATGTCGAAACCTAAGATTTGTCCTTGTCTATAACACCTATTAATAATGAGAACGTAGTATGTACTTACCAAATATTAAAAGGAAATACTCTTTCCTCCTCAAGCAGAGGTATTATGGCCCACAGAGTGCAAGTTATCAATGCATTAATTAGAAAAAACATACTCAGGTTCTTTACTTTTCGCGCATGTTTTAATAATATTCTGTAATAACAATCACATTTAGGTAGGTATAAGATGGTTTCCATTGTAAGAAATACATCTATTTAATAGTACTTTATATCTATTTTAAAGCGTCTTTACATTGCCGGTATCAATCTTTGGAGCAGCTTGGGTCAACAATTCGTCACTATGCCACAAAAATCCTAAGTAGGGATGTACTACACATTTTTAAAAATTCGTAGGTAAGTATTTATTTATTTTAGTCCTCATATTTAGATAAAATATAATTAACTTAGGTATTTGTTGTCTCTACTTTCTTACTTTTCCTGTGCGATGGTTTTCGGAGCAAACGTGTCGCAAGTCATGTACCGCAGTAACAATCGAAGATTCCTTTTGTTTACTATAAAGTCGGTTCCCTTGTAACATACTAATACTAGTGTGAACAACATGAACGACGCATCAGACATAGTCTCCAGATCTCCCCAAACACTAACTACGTACATTATTTCAAAAAGCACAAAAGAATACTGTGATAGCATAATCAAGATCTTGTAAGCGGTATGTAAATATGCGTATTGTTTTGGAGGAAACCATAGACCCAACGGAATCAAAAATAATTTAGGTAAATTCAAATATATGTGTACACTGTTGAACGACATTTTGAGCTTTGTTTCACTTATTGGATAATCTTATTCTATGAGGTAATCCTCTGTAAAAATCATTACGTACCTGACATTGGTAAGACCCCTTAAAAGTTAGTTAAGTGTAGTTGTTTAAATACAGGGTGTCTTAATTGATATGTTTGCAAGATAAGGTAGGCACCAGGTTATACCCATGTAGGGTGTAGGATACCACATTAAGTATTATAAATACATACGATGAGATCTTATAATCCGTGGATTACCTCATAAAACTTCGGTGATTTGGGTATTTTGTCCAGATTTTAAGTCAGTAGGTAATAGATACTTATGACTTTGTCTACTTATATTCGAATAATCTTAATAAAATTATTTTTAATTTACTAAAATTTATGCTTATATTATTGTACCTTTAAAACTATCTAAATACAGTAAAAATAACATGCTGAATTTATAATTTTCAACTATGTGGTGATAATTAACAAACAATAGTTGCTTATCTACGTTATTTGACTGTCATATGTTATTCATTAATAGCCATTTAACGATATAAACTATGTGACATCGACGAACAAATAATTATAGAGGTAGGTACTCATAGAATACCTAGTTTACCATTTTTTAATTATTATATTAGTGGAAATCAAGAAAACTTGGCTGAAACTGGACTAAAGTACTAATTTTATAAGTCGGTATGTTGTTCATCTTAAATTATGAAAAGCTTTCACTGTGTAGGCAACCGCAAATTCTATTGTTTTCATAGACTTACTTTTCCTGGTCCATAGTTTTTGGAGCAAACATGTTGCATGTCATAAACGTCAGTAGCAATCGAAGATTTCTTTTGTTTGATATAAAGACGGTAGCCTTGTAACATACTGATGCTTGAGTGAATAACAAGTGTGAAGCCTCAGACACCGCTTCAAGGTCCCCCCACACCTCCGCCACGTATATAAACTCGAAGAATAAAAATAAGTACTGCGTAAGCATTATGAAAATCTTGTAAACCAAATGTAAGAGTCCATATTGCTCCGGCGGCAACCATATTCCTAAGCGCGTTAAGACAAACTTTGGGCGGTACAAATATGTGTGGACACTGTTGAAAGTCATTTTAATATCTGTGACTTTGCCGAGGCAGAGCTGTCGTATGAAGGAAACTTAGGTAATAAAGGGTATTGCAGGTAATTATTTGTTTAATTAACGTAGCAAGAAATTGTAGGCGAAAAGTTTTACTGCAGTCCATGAATTTATACAGGGTGTTCGTAAGCTAAGCTGTAGTAAAGGATTTAGTAAGTAGTTGTTCATTTTACAATGAACCCCCTGAGGGCGTCTCTATCACTTGCCTACTGAGACGATTAGACGATTAGCAAGTAAGGCGATCAAGCCGAATCTTATCTGAACTTACTTTGCGGTCTAGACGATTATTAATTGGTTTTCAGTTAAAATTAAAATTTAATTAAGTAAATAAATATCATAAACAAATTACCTAATGTTTTTATTTAGGGTATATTCAAGCAAATGGCTCTAGAAACACATAAGTTGTAAAATCTCACGATAGATAGGGGGATGGAGCAGCGGTTTGAGACTAATCTCATGACATCTCACTAAGAGGGACAGATTTGAAAAATCTCAATTAACCTAATACAATGTATCAACATATAATCAACGGCCCCGTATATATCAAATATAAAAATAACTCACTCTACCTGTCACTTCACATATAAATAAGTAAAGAGAATACAATTCAAAAGTTTAACTAAGTAGTAATTTACTTTTGTTTGCGGTCTCCGAGGTGAAAATGAATTTAATTATTTTGATTCTATATTATTACAACCAATGTTTAATTTGAAAATGAAACTACTCGTATCTATGAAAAATATCTATGAGACTAGGTAGATACTCAAAATTTCTATTAGGTACCCACCAAATTTTATTTTGGGGGTTTCAAAAATCTAGTACCTAGGTAAGCTAAATTCTTTCCAAAATAAGTCTACGATCTAAAGACTACTTTTAAGTGGATATTAAATCTAAAAGCGGTTACTTCGGTTTAGTACTGCAAAGTAAGAATAAGACATGCGTAGAATCTGTAAGAAAAACACAGTGGATTAGTATAAAAACAAAACACAGAACAGTGTTCATGTTCATTTACTTATGACGAAAAGACCAAAGAGACCGATGATTATTGTTAAGTACCAAATTAGGCAAAAGTTAAACTAAAACGTATGGGGTGGTGGAAGTCTAGTGGAAATCTAGTGGTTCCTAACCCTATCAATATCGTTACCCCTGTGACCTATGAGGAAAACTGACATAGGTACCTACCCAGTTTTTTAAATATTATCAAAACAAACAATACAAGTAATTTTCCTGTATTTTTTTATTTTACGATGCTTTTAATTAGGCATTCCATTACCCCCGTAAAATAGCTGATTTATCCCTATAATTACTCCGAGGTTAAGATAAGAACTTAGCTCCTAGTTGTCATACTTTCCGTAGGCTTATAATTGTATGCATACCGATACAAAAGTCTGCCTCGAGAGAGTTATGTAATGGCCGGCTCGAAGCACTAAAGGCTTGCTCATACGCAGCATGGTGAAGCACAACGCACGTTTGAACTTGGCATCTTGTTCATACCACGCACACTGGTAGAGTACACTATGAAGATGTTCGCTCTGCAACCGTCCAGAACATATGACAATTAAAATGATTGGTCGGGAAATTGGACTGCTGTGGTTGACGTTCTGTGTTATAATAATAATCAGATGAAATTGCGGTATTTTACGAAATAATTTTGTTGTTTCATTAATCTGATAGTTGGTAAATACGCCTAATTATCACCTATTTTGATACAGGAAAACGTGGGGTGATCGTAGGTTACCTAAAAATCCTCCTATGTTACAAAAAGTATGTGAAAGCTGCTAGTTAATAAGTAATTGAAAGTTAATTTTGGCAATATGCCGATGTATTTACATTTCATAGGTAATCGAGGTAGATATTTAAGATGTGCTTACAGTAGCTGTGAGCTCATGACCACACCAACAGCACACGAATAACTGGCTGATCATAACTGACAAGTATGTCAAAATTGAAAAGAACTGCATGCTGCGCCATTCGATCTGCAAATAATTTTATAAACTAAATTCCGTATTCCGACGAACTATCTAATCTTGCTGCTTCTTTTCTCAAGACAACACCACTCATCCTTAATTATTACTTAAATCTAATGAAATTATTACAGACAAAAGACTTAGAAAGAAGGTACTTATTACAGACAAAAGAACTTACAACCAATATACGAAACGCCGACATACAAATTAGTCCCACGCTTCCACTCAATTGGAAAAATAAATATGAGTGGTACGCGTCCTCCACTAATTTTGTGAATCTGTAAAGTTTAAATTAAGAACCTGATTATAATTTCATCTCACTATTGAAGTTAATGCCAATCTCGATGCTAAACATTAACTTACGAGATTACTGATTGATGCTGTTTTAAACATTCTACTAGTTTATTATAATTCCAGTCGAGCAGTTCCCTTCTTTGATTATAATTGATCGGAGTTTGTATAGGCTTTATCTAAAAAAATACTAGCAAATTAAAAATATCCTTAGAAATTGTTGAGGTAGGTACTTAGGGAACGTCCATTAATTACGTAAGGCAATTTTGGTTATTCCGGTCCCTGATGTGATATCGTGAGATTTAGCTCAATCTCCACTTGTATCCCCCAATCTCACGTGAGATTTTTCATGTGTCTCGTCATAACCGTTGTCTAGTGTAATTAATGGACGCCCCGTCACTTAAAACAACTCGTAACTATTGAAAAATAATTTAGATATTAAAGATAAATAAAATTGGTCTTTTGAATATAACGACAGGTAGACAGATAAATTTGCTATCATTGTATGGCTTTAACATCAACTTAACTTGAAAATCGTATACCCTACGAAGTCTACCAACATTCTTCCATAAGGGGATCATCTTGTACACGCATCCCCTACGTATCATCTAAAGTAAAATACTTACACTTAATATTTTTTCTTTGATGATATCCATTTGTGCACACGCGAAGATTACCATGGACAAAGCGACACTGTCAACTCCAAAGTACATGTACGCACTTATACAGATAGTAATCAGTTGAAATGCATATCCAAAGTGATATTCTGGTGTAAATTCGGGCTTTACTGGCATCCTAGAAAATATGTTAATTTAGGATAATTTGATACGTACTTTACAATTTAAATTAAAGCATGAAGTTCAGACTTTAAGGAAAGTACATTGATGTTAAGGAGATTGTAGAAATAAATTATAGACTGGTCAGTAGGTACCTACATAAGTTGCGTATAATAGGGGAAAAAATATCATAAATTAATTAAACTAAGTAAGTACCTATTTTTTTACTTACCCTTTATATCGTATTACTGCAGATATACTTAGGTAGTTAGAATTTTGTGAGACGTATTTATTTCGTACTAAGCTAAGATCAACTTACCACATGTCAAATGGAAATTTCCTGCTCCCTGCATCGTCAAACAATGGTTTCAATGCCCACAAACCACAAGTAGTTTGTGAACTTATCATAAATCCCAAAAGAAGACGTTTTATGCGAGTTGCTTGAAATTTCAGAATTCTTCATGTCGATAGTCGATAGTGGTCATAAAAGAGGAAAATACAAATAAGTAAATACCTCTACATACAAATTGAAATTTTTTACTACTAGGAGTTGAACCTAGAACCCATTGTCCGGTAGTGTGGCATGGTTAACCTTGCATCCTACTATTATTACATTAAAAGTTAACTTAACTTATAAGCCATTTTTATGACTATTTAAATTGTAATCTAACCTTTCATGATCAGGAGTCTCAGGCTTGAAAATTTCGCCATTCATTTGCATCAACAACTCCTTGAGCATATCAATATTTATTTGTAAAACTGTTACTTTAAAGCACAGGCAAGCTTGGGTGAAAAGAAGATAGGAAGCCTGCGACACCGCTTCCAAATCACCCCAAACTTGTACAATATAGATAATTTGGAAAATTAAAAACAAATATTGAAGCGTTATCATAAGAATTCTGTAAATTCTCCGAGCTATTGACTCATTTTCGGGAGGCACCCATATCCCAAGATATTTCATTACGAATTTTGCTCTGTTTAAATACAAATCTTCTGAAAGTAAATTACTCATTGTGAGTGAGTGTTACAACGAATTTCAGGTTTAACTAAAATCGCTCCATATTCATGTAAAGAAATTAACAAGGTTTTTGATATGAGATTATCTTAATAGTACGACGGTAGTTTAACTAAATGATAGCCTCATTTATGGTACATAAATTACACCAAGGGGTTGTTAGGTAATTGGCATATTATTGTTTTGTTGTCAACTGTCCTATACTTATTCTAATTTGATAACAACACAAAATAACATTTAATGCAAATTAGGGGTGATTGTCTGACATACGAAGTTCTCTGTATGTATGGCTAATACTGACACAAGGTTTTTAATGGTATTAAAGAGGTAGGTAGATAATTTTGAAAATCACTCCTAAGAAGCAGCATCAGGATACTGAAAAAAAAACACTTAATTTTAAAACAAAACTTTCTGTGCTAAAACAACCGCTATCATCTATTAGATAACTGTTACCTAACTTGATCAGTGTCATTTATTAGATAACTGTTACCTAACTTGATCAGCGTCATCCATTAGATAACTGTTACTTAACGTGACCGGTGTCATCTATTAGATAACTGTTACTTAACGTGACCAGCGTCATCTATTAGATAACTGTTACCTAACTTGATCAGTGTCATCTATTAGATAACTGTTACCTAACTTGATCAGTGTCATTTATTAGATAACTGTTACCTAACTTGATCAGCGTCATCCATTAGATAACTGTTACTTAACGTGACCAGTGTCATCTATTAGATAACTGTTACTTAACGTGACCAGTGCCATCTATTAGATAACTGTTACCTAACTTGATCAGTGTCATCTATTAGATAACTGTTACATAACTTGATTAGTGTCATCAATTAGATAACTGTTACCTAACTGACTGGATCAGTGTCATCTATTAGATAACTGTTACGTAACTCGATCACTGCCATCTATTAGATAACTGTTACCTAGCTTGATCAGTGTCATCTATTGGATAACTAAATGAAAAAAATTACGTTATGTTCACCAACGAATGCTCTAAATGTTTTAAAGTGTGGTGACAGCTCAAAAAAGTGTTTTTTGTCATTTTCTCTGAAAATTCCAGTCTCAGCCCTAAACCGTTTTGAAACAATGTAGAACAAACCTAAACCAAACTGGAACAAGCCTCAAAATTGTTGTAACTCGAAAGTGTGGTGCCAAGTTCCTGGACGTGTGCTACAAGATGTTAACTGTTAGTGACGTTTTATAGCCAGAGTATAGTACCTATATGCCTACTATATAAACTCGTAAACACTACATAAACAAACTAACATAAACTCGTAAAATAACTAAAGTCGGTATCGAGATCGACACCGAAGTAGTCTTTAAAAACACGACAAGTATGTACATTTTGAAGTGTTTTTTCAAAACAGTATACTACAAACTGTGTATACTACACAGTGATCTGTATTCATAACAAGTTTCCGAACAACAAACATCTGACGTGTGATGTGTCAAGTGAAGCTACGTCAATGAACGAAGATTGTCAAAATGATTGCTAAGTACGAGTTTAGTAGAAATATTTTTTGTAGATAAACAATTTTTAACTGTTCCTCTTATAAATGGTGCCTTAATAAGCAATACATTTAGCTTGATATAATGGACAACGAGCTGCAAGAGTTCACATTACCGCCAGCCCCCCGGGGCTTGTGTTTCGATCGAAACGATTTCGTCAAGGTAACACGAATTTCTACTTAATTATTCGCGATAACAGCAATATTAACAAGTAAAACTAATCTATAGATTCCCTAATTTATTTACAGAAGAATTTTTCCGTCGACAACTTCCTCTCTGATAATCAAAATGTTGCCTCTTTGGAGACTATGCGTGACGATTTGGGAGTATATCTAAAGATCCTACGGCTGGCTATGATCGAGCTGATAAACAAAGACTATGCAAATTTTGTCAACCTATGTGCAACGCTCATTGGTTTCGATAAGGCCATAGTAAAAATTCAATTGCCTTTAGGTCAATTAAATGATGAAGTCATGGTAAAGATTTTATTAATTTTAGTGCTTTTAAATTTTTAATTAAGTGTCTTAATTATGTATAAATCATAAAATAGACAATATTTAAATTTAACAATGTAGATGAATAAAGAGCCCAATTTATATTTTCTTTCTATGTTTTACAGAGTGTGAAACAATGTCTTGAAGATGCAATGAAAGAGTTGTCTATGTGGTTGAGCCAGAGGCATGCATTGTTAAAAAAGCGACAGCTTCTTAAATTCTACAGCCAAACCATAAATTGTCTGAACACCATAGATATTATTCTAAAAGATATTTCTGATAAAAGAAAAGAGGACCGTATAGTACTCACAGATCGTGCCACAATGCAATATAATCAGTTAAAGTTTTCAATATCAAAATGTGGACAATTGATAAAATCAGAACATAAAATTCAGTTTGAGGATGTTGGAAATAAAATAGTGCATACACTTAATGAGTTACTCTTCCAGTTTTGGAATGATAACCAAGATGAAAATCTACTGAAGACATTGTTGACACTTGCAGCTTTAGACAGAGTGAGTGAAACAGAAACTCTAATAAGAAAACAAGCAGTGTCTCCTCTACTACATGACATTATAAATGAACCAGCTCTGCAAAGAAGCAAAGACGGGCTTGTTGGAGTTTATAAAAAGATACTTTCTTTACTGGATACTAAATTAAAAGTATTGTTGACTGTTACACAACATTCCAAGTTGACATTTCTTGTTAAAAAGTATAGATTTTTAGTAAATTGCTTCTGGTGTGAAGTAGAAAGTCGTTTAGAAGTGAACTTAGCCTCTATATTTGCTCCGGGCAACCCTCAATTATTTTATAGGCGTTACAGTGAAAGTATGCAATTTATTAAGAAATTAGAAGAGCTGTGTCAAAGTGAGGAATCAATCAGATTGTTGCATGAAACCAGTGAATATAAGAGTTTTCAGAGACGGTGGAATCTGCCAGTCTATTTCCAAATCAGGTTTCAAGAAATTGCAGGTAATATGAAATAAGTAACTAACTAACTAACTAAATCTAACAAAATCAAAATTGCTTTTGGATTTAACAATACTCTTTGTCAGGATCTTACTTAAAGCATAATATTTGTTGTTGATCTTAAAAAAATGAGCTTCAAATAATAATTCGGCTAGTCTTATGGATTGCTAAAAGTTCAAATATAAGCTGAGATATATGTCTTATATTATTGAGTCGAAACCAGCATACTTAAATTATTATAGGATAAAAAAAATATATAGCATTAAAAAAAATTTCTAATCAACAAATAATATTTTCTAGGTGGTTTTGAATCAGCACTAAAGAAAAGCCTTACTTTGGAGAAATCTGATGGTTTTTTAATAGCAGAAACTAATAAATGCTGGAAAGCTATGCAGGAGTGCTGGTCAGATGGGGTCTATATAGAAGCTCTGGCACATAAGTTCTGGAAGCTATCTTTACAACTTGTGTCTCGGTATGCTACCTGGGCAATTGCCTATTGTGTTCAGGTAACTTAGTTTTTCTTTCTACCTCAAGAAACCGTAAACAATCTTTATTTATAGCATTCTAAGCTTGCTTTTTTATTAGTAAAAATTGTACTAAACATCCTATATGATCATCCTTTTACAGAGAAATCCATCCCCAAGATTAGAATTCGCAAATGTTAATAAAGAATTAATTCATAATTGTATCTATCTGTATGTTGATTCCCAAGTGCTTTTGCAAAGGTTACCAAAGTTTATAGAAATGGTACAGAGCAAGGTCCCTGGCGACCAAAGTAAAGAATTATTAACACAAAGTTCTAAACCGTCTGAAAACATGTTGCAAGGTACTAAAACCACAATAAGAGAATGTATTGTAAATGAACTCTATGAATATTTTAATATTCAATTAAAACAAGTTAGTGAAATACCAAGATTATATAGAAAAACAAATCGCAGTATTCCAACTAAACATTGCACATACATAGAAGTTATATCTAGAACTATGCAAGAATTTAATGAAGAATGTGCCAACACACTGGACAGTGCATTTTTGATTGAACTTTACAATGCCTTATTTAATATGATGACAGTTTCGTAAGTATTTACTTTCATTTCTGTTTATCTGTTCAATATGTATTATTTTATTAATTACTGTGCACAACATTATATAACTTAAAATATAAATGAGTGTCACATTTTTGTTTCCAGTTATTACAAATATGTAGAAGATGTGTTGACTTCAGTTCAAAAAACTGAGGAGTCATTAAGAAGACTGAAGCAAATTCGAGATAAAACATCACACCAAAATAATGACCCTACAGGGGTGACAGATGGGGACAAGATCCGATTACAAGTGAATGTAGATGTTTTAGCATATAGCAAAATTGCAGAGTCACTGCATGTCAATATAGAAAATGTGCACAAGCTCAAAGAGCTAACTTCCATAGTCGTAAATGCTGTTAAAAATATAGACATTAAATGATATGCCCTGTTAATATACTTTATACTTATTTTGTCCTTTGATTTATTTCATGGATATCCTATGACTCATGCTTTGGTTTTTATGCAGGAGTGACTCAGACTTGAATATTATTTCTGTGGAATGTTTCATGTCTCATGATCATTGTGTATGAACCTAACAAGTCTTCTTGACACTTCACTTGGTTAGTACAATGAAACAAATGCAATTTATAACATAAACATTGTATTTGATCAGCTGAATAAAAATTGTATGATTTGAAAAAATAGAAACCTTCACTTATCATTTAAATAATTAACAAAATAATATCTTAGTATACTATTTTTGTGGAACAAAGTATTTCAAAAGTGTGTTCGGTTTTGATCTGCTGGAAGTTCTGGGGCTACTCCGAGGCAGTTCTGAGCTGGAAGGGTTTTTCCACATTGCCTTTAGTTCTTGCTGCATATCATCTGGAAGGGCGTGGAACACTTCTTTATCAACATAGCTTGGGCAGTCTTCACAGTTCCCTCCATCAGGAACATCTTTCATAGTGTCAGATGTGTCAGACATATTATCTTTAGCGGGACTAGCTCTAGGAGTTAGTGACCGATCCCTGGAATTTAATCTCAGCTCTGACACCTTCTCAAGTTCTTTAGAATTTAATCTCAAATCCCCTACTCTTAACTTACTAGGCGAAGCCACATCTTCCTTATAGAGGCATCTCCTCTTTGCTATCAAGCCAACCTTTTTAGGTTTCTTTGGAGATGGCTCAACTTCTGCATCCGATAAGTCAGTTGTAGTGCTACTGCTGGGTGATGCTGCAGAGTAATCCATTGATGATGCTGATGTATCACAATCATTCTGAATGTTAAGGACTGATTGGACAGATATGTCATTCATTAAATAGTTCACTATTGAACCCCGCCCTGTCATTCGTTCTTGAAATTTTGTAAAGGCCAGCCCTACTAAGGTCAAATGGAATGGTTTTGATAAATCAATAAGTTTATTAAATAATCTCATTATAATGGTCATCAGTTTATTTTTTCCTGCTTCAGTCACGGTCAAAGTACCATTGTTTATTGTAAAAATGGAGGGTGAAACCTGACACTGCCTGGATTCTCTATGACTACTCAGCCTTTTGACATCCTTCTTCCTCAATGTTACTCGTAATGAAACTGGAATGCGTCCATCTTCTCGGACCAACACTAGCAACCTTTGCAGTAGAGCTCCAAAACGCTCCTCCACTTCACTTCTTACACTAACAGTCTTGAAGCTGTCCTCCAAACCTATACTCTGAGGCCTTCCTGTTTGCTTCACTGGAGTATTATCTTCCCCTAAGCTTAAATTTTTGAGTCTCACTGCCATGTCACTACTAAAATGTTTTTTTAACACATCTAGCGGCACCTGTTGCAAGTCACTAACAGTTATGATTTTTTGTGAAATGAGAGCTTCTGTTGTTTTAGAACCGATGCTAGGTATTAAGCGAACACTTTGTAAAGTTGACATAAAACTAGCTCCATGTTCTGGGTATATGGTTGTTTGATTATCAGGCTTGTGAAAGGGGCAGATCAGTTTAGCCAACAGTTTATTGTGAGCAATACCAGCACAACTTGTGAAACCTAAATCGTTGTATATTTTTTGACGCATTTCATTAGCCACTTGTGATGATATCTTTAGTCTAGTGTGACAACCACAAGGACAGTTTATGCTTGGTTCTTCGTAGACGTGACCAGACACACTGATGCTAGAGTTCATACTTTTTAACTTTTCTTCTACTATATTTGTGACATCAATATAATTCTCATCCATACCTAACTTTTCCACTGGACATTTCCACGTTTGGAGCACGGCAAATATTTTGTTTGAGGCTGTTCTATAGTCGTGCAAGTCCTCTCCATTTACTAGTTTTAAATTAGGGCATACTTTTAAAGCATCAATGACGAGCATACACTTTTTCACGCCGTACTTCCTTGCTTCATAATTACTCGTTACAACGATGTTTTTCTGTTGGATTCCAAGAGGTTGCGAGCGTAGTTCAGGCTTCCGGATCATCTCTACTTGAGCATAGAAGCAATCAATATCGATGTGTATAATACTCTTCGGGTGTTCACTGGCAACGTCCGCAAAAGTGGAGCTACTTGATTCCATGATCCTGTTGATTAATCACTTATTATAATCACAATTTACTTTGTTCTCTCTTAGTTTTACCTGTTGCGACAAAACACAAAATTATAAGTAAAAACTCCACCTGTCAGTCATTATTATGTATAGTACTGCTATATATCACTTTAAAATATTTAAGTACAAGATTTCGATGGAAAAATACAATTCTTCTTTCATAAAATCCAAAATATTGATATTTTACTTCGGACAATCACGACACATCAACAGAAACAATGTTGCCAGCTTAATTAACAATATCAGCCACAGAAGTCACAGAACACTTGACTGTCCATGACCTATATTATTGTTATATTTCTTTTACTCTATGGTAAAAGTAACCAATCGCCATTTATACGGCATAGATGTAGAGTAGAGGAAATAAACGTTGCGTCTAGCAACTTGTTTCACACTTCCTCTCGCCTATCTTGCCGAACAAATTGGTCCAATAGAGAGTACTTTTCAGTTCTCAACTATGATATCGAGATCAAGCCGTTGCGCTGAATGAATTTCATGAACCACCCCATTTTTTTTCGCGCCTAATGCCATTTCTAACATTCTTCGATAGCGTTTGGTGTGAGCGTTCGAAGGAAAGAGCATTGGGTTGTAGGATCAGAAACAGAAAGTGTCTCCTACACTTATATTTATGTATGTCTTTCAACACTGTATTATATTGTCTATGGACACATCTCATATTTTATTTGTTGTCTGTGCAAATGAATGGACTTTAATAATAGTCTGTGACTCTAATTGTTATGTCACGTAGATTACGTCATGTGTCAGTTTTGTTTAATTTTTATATTTGTCAAAATTGTCAGTTTTGCTTCTGTAAGTGGGTGTTCTTCGATGTAGTGCTATAGTTAATAGGATTTGTAGTTTTTAACAAATAAACATTGAATCCCGTATGTGGCGCAATTATCAGTTATGACCTCTTGAAACAGAGTCATGGAAGGGTTGCCTTCAGGAGACATACAAGCGAAGTACCAAAAATTGGCTTCCGAATATTCAAAGGTTTGATTTCTTGTTGTTCGACAATACGATATTTAGCAAATTTTGTGCTGTCGGCACGGCAGTCGGCAATTTGTTTAAATTCGTTGTTTCCGCTTTCAGTTGAGGGTGCACGTTAAGGTATTAAAAAAAGGCGTATTAGACGAACAAGCTAAATCTAATGAACTCAGAGAAATATTAAAGGAAAAAGAGAAATCTTTGAGAAAAGGAGAATTGGAGATAGATTCTTTAACGTTTAGAAACCAGCAGTTGACGCGGCGCGTATCCGTCCTCCAAGATGAACTTGATCTTTTACAGGTTAATTTTTACAATTCAACTTTTAGCCCTTTGTTTGATAACATAGTATGGTTATCAATGAATTGTATCAAATTTCTGGGAATTAATCATCAACTTATCTCAATTAAGATATTGAAATTAAAATGTTCTTCATCCATTAACATGAATTTACCTTTTTTATATTGATACCTGTAAAATTCTTTGTAGCTAAAATTGTCAAAAAAGTCAAAAAGCAAAGGCGATGAGAAACAAGTGGCATCCAGCAGTTCAGCTCCATTTGACTCTGGACTGTTACAAGAGGAGCTCCAGAAGAAAATCATTGAGAATGCTCAATATGCCTCACAGGTACTCATTATTTATAAGGTTGAGAGTCTGCCTTCTATTCTATGTTATGTAGCAAAGTAATGTGAGGATCACATAATAGGGGAAGCCTTTATAGTCCGTTTTTTTAATTGTCTTATTTAAAAAAAATTAAATATTTAATTTCATCATACTTAAGGTTTACCTGTAATGTTATGTTATGTAGTTAAGTAAATGTTATGTAGAAATGAATCATAGCTCAGTTTATACTGATTCATTGATTATTGATAGATTAATATTTGTGTTTGTGTAACTGTAGTATGAATATCTTAGTGACAAAACACAAAAGCATGGACATAGCGATTTATAAAGAAATTATAGTATGTACACAGTTTTTGTTCAGTTCATACAAAAGACAAAGAATATTCATACACATCTCTTATATTAAGAATAGGTTAACGACCCAGCTATAAAACTATAATTTAAAAGTATAATTTTTATTATCTATTCAGGTAACACTAAAAACAATTACTTTTATTACAAGTCTATACTATTATAGCTTTCAGATAAATCCTTTGAAGTATCACAGTTGCAAGCCTCCATAGAAGATTACCAGAAACATTTAAATGAATGTGAAAGCAAGTATAAATGTGAAATAGCTAAGTTGAGGAATAAAAACCAGGAGTTACAGTTTGCGCTAGAGGAAGCCCAAAAAGAAAGGCTAGGGGGAACACCTAACAAAGCACAGGTTGGGACCAGTCAACCTACCAGCTGTAACGGTGATTTCTTCTCAGAGGCAGGCAGCCTAGTAAGAACTTTTATTTAATTTGTTTCTTTGTAATTTAATAAACACACAACACACTTATACCCTAGCAGTAGGACTCCCTGTGTCGCGAATAGCATGGACAACACAAATAACACATGACTAACAGACTAACACGCATGATCCGAGAACAAACATTTATCTGTCACATAAACATCTGCCCCGGCCGGGAATCGAACCCAGCAACCCTTGCTTCGCAGTCAGGGCCACTACCAACTAGGCTACAGGGTTGTCAATCGTCAATGGCTGATAAGGTAAATTAGCTAGTATTTTAAACATCTATATATGCTTGTAGGTTGGCAGTGAAGATGCACTCAGTTCTGTTGATGATTTGCATCTCAACGAGCAGCTGTCAACTAAGGCACATACGTTAGAGCAGGTTTGTTCATTATTATTGATGACGTTTAATTAAATTTTCAATAAACTTGACAAACTAATCCCAAAAGAGAATGCTTACTTATTTTTTCCAAAAAATTCTTATCTCCGCGTCGTCAAAATATTAATGTTGTTTTTATTAAAAGTAATAATGGTTATGTATTTTAGTATATAAAAGAATTAGTTTTAATATAAATCTATGACACTAAAATTCAATAAAAAGCAAGAAAAATACCTGTATGTATGCCTCACTTATTAACAATTTGCCTGTTTTAAACTATTTCCCAGGAAAACCAAAAACTCCGGATGGAATATGAAATGTTACAAATGGAGAACGAAAGTTTGCAATTAGAAATAGCGAAGCACGTGTCGGCGTCGCAACGGAGACGGGGCGACGGTCACGACTCCGGGGACTTCAATAGCTTCAACGACACTTCCATAGGTGAGTTACAATCACAATACGTAACATTTTGTGTGATTGTATTTTCTACCTGATTGCGCAAACAGGGGAATATTTTTCGAGTGTACGAATTTTAATACAATTATGGAGTGTCGCTGGATTCATCTCGACTGTAAGAGTGTCATAGACTTGTTGAATATACCCCCTTTTCAGCTGTAGAAATTTATGTTTTTCTCTTAGTCCTACTAATATTATAAATTTGAAAGTTTGTAAAGATGTTTGGATCTGTTAGATATTTAGATGTTTGTAAGTCCTTCAAGCTCTTAACTGTTGGACGTTTAAGCTGAAACTTGATACACAAATAGTTTAGATTGTATACCAATTATAGGTTCCTTTGGGATAAATCCAACACTTTTTTAACTACTCTTACGCGAGCGAACCTGCGGGAGTCGTCTAGTAATTGATATATTGAATGTTGTCGTAATGTATGTATTTGTGTATGACAGACGGTCAAGGCAGAGTAACAGGGTTATTGGGTAGCTTGGAAGTGCCGTTCCTGGTGGAGAGAGAGGTGCAGGTCCGGGAGGAACGGATGCAGACCTACTTTAGGAATAAGATTAGCGACCTCAGCTCACAGCGGGAGGAGCTGAAGAGCAAGACTGAACATTATGTCAAGGAGGTAAGTGTCATTTTAGTTTGTATCAATAGATTTATTTATTTTTCTAATTGATTTGACATAATTATCTCATGGACTATAAGGTGAATTAGATGGTGTTCAAATATTACGCAAGTACTATTTCCTTTCCTTTGCTTATATTTGATGACAAGAGGAGGCGGCGGGGTGAATAACTGTGATAAATCTGCTTACGTAATACTTGAATGACCCCCTACTACTAACTGTTCTTTGTATGTAATTATATACCAAAGTCCGGATAGCATTGTTATCAAATGGAATGCAAAGCATGGTACCTATGTAATATGACTGTTATCTGAATAGTACTCATATCACCGCATATTTATAATTATAACTATATCATATCTCTCTGATATGTAATATCAATAGATGTATGCGAATTAAAAAATGGTTATAAATAGAAATAAATTTTGTTTAGATACATAAAAAATATCAAATTTAATTAAATTACTTACAAAAGCTTTGTATAGGGTGATAAAAATTAAGTCGTAGTCGTTATTAAAGAAATTAAAAAAGAAAGATTTTTTCGAGGGTCGCATAAATACAGTACCTTACATGTTAGGAAATAAATGCATACTATAAAGCTGTAAATTTAACCTCTAGTGCGAGATGCTTCGACTCCGGTTCGAGGAGTTGGAGCGCGAGAAGGAGACCGACGCGCACACCATACAGGAGAAACACAACACCATCAGTAGATTGGTAAGATTGGTTACACTTATCTTGTTCTTCTTATATGTATGTATATAAAAATCAATTGCTGTTCGTTAGTCTCGCTAAAAGTCCACTAATTAACTGGGTTAATTTTGGTTTTGAATTATGTGTGGAAGTCCAGGGAAGGTTTAAAAGTAGTAAATATGAAAAAAAATGTTTAATTTATTTTATTGATTCTGAGTCGGTGCGAAGTTTGCCGGTTCACCTAGTTTTTAATAAAATTAATTATTAGCACTGGCATACTCTACAATAAAGTACATCTTGACTGAAATCTAGGTGGGCCTCTCTATGTTGTTACAGGGTTTATTGACAAAATTCTAGATAGGTAATTAGATAGATACTAACATAGTTTTTGACTTTTAAAAACTATAACGGGTTACACACGACTGGTTTGTTTACACCGATATTTCAACCCAATTGCATGAGTCATGGTCACGGCGAGTGAAACGCGATAGACACGGCGATAGAAGTTTAAAATCGTAGTTTTTTAATGTTACTAACAAGGACCATATTTAAGATCCGACAAATGAAAAAATCGATTAAATAATATTTTTGTCTGAATGAGGAACTGTACGAGAAATAAAAGGATTGATTTAAACGATGTATAATGTGTGTGTCAGGAGGAGGAGCTGCGGTCAACGTCGCACAACTACGAGCAGCAGATGTCCGTGCTGACGGAGCACGTGGCCGGCCTCAACGACCAGCTGGCGCGCCAGCACGACCAGCTGCAGCTGCTCAGACACCAGCTCGCCACCAGGAAGAAGTAGACCATGCACCGACCTCGATAAACTTATATAGACACACTGGCCGCTGAATTGGAATGATTTGAGTAATCTTTTAATTTTTTTTTTCTTTATTTTTACTTCGGGCAATTAGGGAGCGTTAAGTGTTAGGTAAAGCAATTTTTGAAGATTTTTTGACTCCCCCCCATAACGCATCGTAACATTTTTTCTACCCTGCCTTCTTCCTAAACGTTACGTAACACACAAATTACCACTTTTATCTAAAAATGTTATTTTGCCGAATTAAAAGAATTATATTTTGAAGTTTTTTTAGTAATAAAAACCTGTTACGTAACGTAACATTGTTGAGACCCCACCACTTATGTAACACATAAGATTTTACACACCCAAAATAGCATTACGTAATACTTGCACGGCTCCTTAGACTAGCCATTAAATGGCGGACTGCTTTAAGTAATAAATGTGCGCGGTTGTTGGAACCGATTGTTTCATACTGCTCGTGAATGGTTGAACCGCACATAACAGCTTTAAGTTCCCAGCTATTGCTCAAAGAAGTCCGTCTATAACCAGCCTTAGAAATCTTTTTTTTACTTTTAAATATCTGTACCACGATAGTATACATTTTACCGGTATTATTTTGGCATCTTTTTTATGGTGACAGTGTACGTACCAATTTAAAATATCTTCTAAATTAGACTAGTTAATTTAATAACGGCTATGTCGTCTGTCTTCGGTATATTTCTTACATTGTTTCTGTGGATTTGTCCGATGTGGGCTGTGTATGTGACTACAATATCTATAAGGTTTGTTATAGACGTTAATACACTGAAAAACTATTACATATAAAATTGGTTACAAGTTTTGTACTTCACTATCATAAAGTAAATAATGTTGCCTTATTGATAAAATTAATTAAATGATTATTGAATATACCTCATTTTAGAATTTATCTTGAATGTATATTTAGATTGTACAAAATTAAAATGAAATTTTGGCGTTGCCTTATTATTGTTACCGTATTAGAATTTGCTTTGCTTTTGAAATATTTTAGAAGCCTTGGCTAATGTGTAATTTATTGGAGTTAAAGCTATGTCACCAGTTTTTAGTGATCTAAACTATATATTCACAGACAAATATTACATTTTTTTTTACTTATGTAAAATTTGAAAAAATGTTAGAAAAACTAAAGAAATTGTGGACTTATTTATAATGTTCGAAAATTTTATGCTTCTGAATTGATATAATGTCGCACGACACGGCTGCTGTAGCATACACTGAGGAATTCCAATTTAGAGATCTACGTCTTTTTAGTAGCAAAAATTGTTAAATTTTTGTTGATAAAGTTTTGTCAGAATAAGAAAAAAAATATCCCGCAAACTTGTTTTGTGTTTAAGGTACACTATTAATCCTTTTGGTGAGTGTAATGTGATGTGGAAATGTAAAAAAATTGTTATCTTTGAATAGCTCGGTACACATTATTTGTACTAATAATATCCATAATTATAATGCTATAGACAATGCAATGTTTTGAAGTTTAAAAATAAAATAAAGAATGAAAAGATTAACTGCTATACACAAGTAATTATTACATACAGACCATTTTTTTAACTTTTCCTATTTAGCACGCAGTTTTACGAAAACCGTGGAACGGAAATCACACATTGTCATGTTATACACACTTTTCCAGTAACATTTAAGTGCTCAAATATTCACAAAAACTCCTTTGAAAAGGAATGTTTTTGTTTTAAAAATAAGCCAAGTTTACAAAAATGGACTAAACAATTATTATGAATTAACGCATTGCAATTAACACATGTTTAAAACATGCTTAAAATAAGCATATTCCGAAATTTTTCACATTTACTGCCAACATGCTAATTTTAAGCAGTGCGTTTCGTTGCGTGCTCGTAGCATGCCCCCATCACGTTCGCGATAAATGCAGCATGAACATTTTGAGCATTATCATTACATGCAATATTTCAACACATGCTTTCGTGCTTATAATAAGCATGTGTCAACTTGATTCTGACCTACTTATTACTCCATTTATCAAAGATTGGGACTACATTAACTTGGGTCAAAACTCATTTATTCTTACGTCTCTTAGACAATTGATAAAAATCAAAATTCGAAAGAGACAACTATAGTAGAAACTGTAATTTCAGTTACTTAAAATTGTCTACGATTATTACAATTATATAGAAACAAGTGCAACTGTAGGTTAAGTCGTTTTACTTCACATTATTAATGTTTGTTCCATATGTATGAAACTGTAAAAATGATATATTTAATTAGTCACTCTATGGGACTGTTTATATTTTTATTTGAGAAAGTTAATTATGTATTATAGTTTAGTTAATAAAATAGTAAAAAAGCGATTGCTAGTTAGTTTAATGCTTGATCTCTAAATTGGGCTAGCGATGATGTTAGGAAGAAAATGAATAAGATGCGAGCAACAAATTTTTAGTAGCCGAATTAATCTGTTTATTATAACACAAATATGTATGTGACATACATGTATTAAAATCAGGAAGGGATATTAACATACAGGCGTATTTTTTGACGAGGGACGTTTTATGGCTCCTAACATCTCTTACTTAAGGTATGTAATAAACACTTAAAAACTCTTTAGAAATCATGAAGATAACCACAAGAAAAAAAATACGAAAATTCTCAAGTTGTAAAGACATCGTAGTACTGGGCCTGGCGCAAGTGTAGTAAAATTTTTTTCTACTTACAACTTAGCATTTTTTTTTATCTTAAAATAAATAAAAGATAATGGAATACTGAATGAGCTCAGTAAATTTGTATGTAATTCGTCAAAAAATTACCTTGTACATTTAACATGTACTTTGTACATTTACTTAAATATTTATTTTTATACAATGTCTGTAAAAAATAAATCATGAATATGTGTAGATAGAGTTATAGTTGATTTTTTATTTTATGAATCTGCAAAATTAAAAATACCAATAACCATTAAAATTAACTTGACTTACCGCTGGCTACTTTCATAGTAGCAGCTTGATAACTTAATTTTTTTTAGCTTCATACCTCCTAAATTTCATGAACACGATAGAATAGTTAGATAATAAAATAATCAATGGATAACATTCCTCAATTGTTATGTAAAACATAAACTTTACCTATTCGTCGTATCTTCTTTTATAAACTTTGAAAATTGGCAATAGGGACAGTGTCGTGATAATTTATTATTACAAGTTAAAAAAAAACATCCCTTGGACAGTTTTAAGTATGTTCTCAAAAGGCAATATTTAATTTTGCTTTGCACACTACATATTTTATATTGTATTGTTAAATCATGTTAAAGCAATGTCGTGGCGCTAGATGAGCTGCTAGAGCACTGAAGCAATAATAATGCACCTAAATGTTAAATATGTAATTGTGTAAAAATGGATTTACAACGTGTATTTATAAATATAAAATAAATAGTTTTGAATAATTGTTGTTTTATTTTGTACCAGATAAATTATTATTATTACACATTACACAAACCTTTTTAATTTCGATTTTTTCAGAGGGCTCCGGTGAATTAAATAACAGTAAATGCAATAAAACAAACGAGCTGTATGCACAACTTTGTATTATAACGATAATCATAAGCACCTTATAATATGTCATCTGTTACAATATTTGTTTTCAACAGTTACATTATCGTTATAAATATTTATACAAAATTTATCAATTTGTCGAACAGCTTTGCAAATTATGCCATCGTGAGGCCGCCGCCGCGACCGACTGCGCCACACTACACTATAATAAACGTACAAAATTGCACACTAACACCTTATCCGAGCGTACTGCAAATATACATTGCTATACACCTAACTTACGCCTTAGAATAATGTAAATGCTAATCGTCTGGCGCAATCTCGCGGCCCGCGGACGATATTCGAAGTACATACAATAGTTCCCGCAGCATCCACCACGGCCGATCTCCGAGAGACTCAGTAACATTAAAAAAGGAATACTGCGTTAAAATACCTCATTAGGAAATGCAACAACCGCTTTCCAATCAATGGCACGACGTTTGAAAATAATAGTTCCTCGGAGACGGCCGTCGTAGTGCCGTAGAATATACAAGAGAGAAAAACATTAATCATAACGTTACAGTCGATTCTGGGCATAATATATACTAGAAGATAATATTTACAGAAAAATAAATACAGTGTAATACATAGGTGTTCTCTGTCACACACATTTCAATGTAGAAGCTCATCTAGTCGTTCATTTACACATTCAAAGATCATTCACACAGTGATACAAGCGTAGAGTTGACAGCGCACGCACAGATCTTTTGGCACTACGCACACAGCTGGACAAAACACCGACTAAATAATACAATGTCACTGTCGATTAAAGGTAGCCTACTCGCTAAAACACAGTGTAGTATTAATCCGCAATGTAGTATTAAATTTAAAGTCTAAAACAGAAGATGAATAGTAAAAAAGCAATGAATGTGTAACCCTTGCTAATTTTTCCTGAAATTTCTATATGCTAAATACAAATAAATTATTATACTAAAACACGGGTACCATGAAGTGTAAAATAATTCCAATATTTCAATCTCATCTCACATTGATAGTGGTCATGTCTAAACATACATAGTTCCTACCCGCATCCTAATAAAATGTATAACATCGAAGATGACTTATGTTAAGTTTAATTTCATTTAATATTAAAGCGTTTGTATCCTTGATCCTTGTAGAATGGAATGAATATAACGATAATTTATGTAATACCTTACTTACAACGTCGACTAATGCGCTCGAGTAATTTCTAATTGACAAAATAAATGGTCAATGACCCTGCTCTATCGAAAGAATAAGAGATTTATTAATCAGTTCTGTAGGTATTAATACGATAAAGTCGTGCTCCAGCAAAATGAGTTCTAAATAATACTACATTAAGGCTTAATCGGTGACGCGTCAGTCTATAGACATGGCTCATATTGGCATGAAAATTATCATTACAACTGGAAAATGTATTATAGCAGTCAAATATCAATATATAATTTGGAGCTAATAAGCGATGAATATAAAACTCTATCTATTAGCTTGAAATTTTGTTAAAAAATAATAATGATGTATTAAGTAATAAATGGAATGATATTTTATAATAATATAAATACTATTACTAATATACATATATACGTCTAAAATAATATTATAAAGTGTAATCACATCTTCATTATTGTAACCGCGAAAAGCGAATATATGTTAACTAGATAATTACATTACATAATTTCGTGTATATTGTACATAGTACGATTTACGAATCAAATACATGTCAATAAATGCGTCTCAAGATAAGAAAGCTCAAAAGTCAAATTTCAAAATTTTCAAGAATTAAAAATAAAGGGCATTTTCATGCTATAAAATTTATATAAGTAGTAGAATTAATAAAAAAATATTCATACAAATTTATTTAAACATGACAGGTGATATTTGTTTTAGTTTATGGTAGATGAATGTCATGAATATCATGAAGAAAGACGAGAAATAATAGTGGCTTGAACAAAAATAATTTTGATATATCGATATAAGCAATGCATTAGAATGAAAATAAAACAGTAAGGGAAGTGAAGAGTACCCGCTTTTTAAAACAAAATGGACATACTGCATCCAAGATATTTGTAAATGCAGACTTATGAAATTTAAAAACGTAAAAATAGTGTTATAATTATAAAATCTAATTTCATCAATACTTAAAATAACAACTATTAATTTATAAAAATAAAATAAGACGTTCTTTCACCTGATTTTTTTAAATGACTTTTATGGTCGCAAATTGCAACAGAAATTAAAATATCAACGTGACATCTATAAAATAAAAACGAAGTCATTATTCATACATCCGCGGTGGGTGATATATTTGTATTGGTTTGTTATCTGTTAATATAGTGATGTTCCGTGTCTTGATCAACTAGTAGCATCGATTAGTAAAATCGATTTGAGTTGACCTTTTGATTACTCAATCGATACTATTCTTGTAGATTTATCAATTAACTATAATTATCCATTGTATATCATTAAAAATGTATCATTGTGCCGCTAAGTGTTTAGTCAAATATTTAAATTAGATCTACAAAGCAAGGTAATACATTTCTGTGTTCCTCTACCTTTTAATTTAGTGCAACAATAACATAATCTAAAATTTAATTACAAATAAGGTCAGTTAAAATAACACTATCCAGTTGATCAGAACTAGGTATATATTACACCATTAATTAAAGATTGAGACTACAAAGCGCAACCCATTTTTTTCTCCGTCTCTCTTAAACCTTTAAACAGAATCAAAGTTCGAAAGAGACGCATAGAGTCTGTCAATTCAGTCACAATCTATATTTAACGGAGTAATATTCAACATAATTATTATTATTCCCTATTGATCACGTAATAAAGCGGTGCCGAGGAACTAACCCTATGACGTCACAGTTTATATCGTAGGCAACTGACAGGTGAGAGTTTATATACATCTAAACACAATATACAAGCAGAGTTTAACATATCGATTCTCGCTGGATACTATGGTGCGATTAATGAATTAAAGCTTCTAAAAACTACGAAAAATTTATTTAATATACAAAATTAGTTTCTACTATAGTTTGTACCTTTACTTAGCGTAGGTGTGACGTGGTAGTAAATGTGAATTAAAAATATTCTGACTTTTCCAATAGGACAACATTCGGTCATTGTCATCGCAGTACTGTCGTTGGACGGGATTGACACTACGAAGTGATGAAAATAACTAAATAACCTAATAAACACACACAGAATATGAATAGAAATCTACTGATTTTGACATTCCTATAAAACCATTAGATATTATTATGTAACACCTCCATGTGGGACATTTGTGTACTATTTTAAGCTTTCCTTTCACAATTTAATGTGTCCAGACTTAAATGAAAAGCGCTCCATACCTACTATAAGAAAGATATTACGGCAGTACTATTAATTAATATTCGGATCAGTAAAACAAAAAACATCATTTATATAACATCACCAAATAGATAAAACAGACAAAGATAGAAGTCAGACAATTCAAAATCGCACCAAAATGACCAGTGGCCGGAATCATTACTCTAATAACGACACTACTACAGTATTAAACCCTAACATTCAACAACACAGTCCCTTTAATTACCTTACAAATTGTATACCAACACCGCACTGTACAAATTTAATAATTAGTCTATATAATTAGGAATATTTGTATAGTACAGGGCAATATCTGGAGGAGGCCGTCGCGCGACGATTGGTCGCTTTAAATATATAAAAAAGTTAGTGTTTGTGTACTTTATAGTTGTATCCATCAATATCCGAGATTAGTTTATTTGTTTGCATTCTGATATATAAGAGATCTAATACTAAACATCGCACCGCAGATCAATACAATGCAGTCTTGTCATATACTTATACTAATAGATTTTAAAACAATAAAAAAAAGTCATGATAAAATGTGTAAAGGTAAAAAATAATATTACGAGAGATTCCTGAAAAAGTTGATTCTGATTCGATATTTAATAATACATAATAAAAGTTTTTTTAAATGAAGATTTTACGGTATACCTCGAAGGTAGAAATAGTTTGAAATACAATGAAAAGTTACAAAATGTCTACATTGTCTTGATATGCGTGACGATATTTAACAAAACCTAACACTTAAATCATTTCGCAACTATTTCACTTGATTTGTATGTCCGTAGATATTTTCAAAGCACTGACCCTCGTATCATAAAGCCATCAGTGGTCAAGAGGAACCTTACATGACAAAATCGCAGTTGATTTCCCATTGAGATCTTGCGAGTTTACTTTGATTAACTGAATCTTTATTTGTTTTACATATTTTTTTTCCATTATTACCATTCAAAATAAGTATCCATAACAGTTACCAGTACCCCACCTATTTATGTTTAAAATAATAAAAATACTTTTAATGTCTCACTGCGGAATCAGCATTGATTTTGATCGAAATATCTTGATATTACACAGTCAAGTGAGGGAGAAAATCCAACGCGATTATTCGTATAACTACTTCCCGAACCACATCACAGCATAACGCTTACAGTATTACTAGCTCTCTTCTAAGGCGCGAATGTGACGAAAGGGGGGATAGTACTTAAGGTCCACATCACACGTGACAATATCCGGTACATAACTTCACGTCAACGCGTTAATTCATTGTACTGCCGTTGATAACGTAGGTGTAAGGAATAGGATGTGAACAATACCTGGTAGAGGGCAGCCAGGGG
>LGAG01001221.1:115894-127406 GCA_001278395.1 Lerema accius | reverse complement strand
CCTGGAAATGCGGACTGGAGACGCACTTGGCGAGCTGTCGGAACAGCGGATCCATGATCTTCTGGAACTCCGCCGGCTCGATCACATCCAGAATTTCCTCCATCTCGTTGAGGAACATCACCTCCTTCGGCGAGTGTGTCTTCGGCCAGTATTTTAATAATGCCCTGGAAATAAATTGATTTGGACGTTAATAAATATTAGTGTACGTTTTTTTAACTAAATAATAAGTAGCTTTAACAAATATTTATCTGATATATTCTGAGACCCTTTTTTAAGTCGGTTACGCTTCAAAAATTTTTTTGTTCATAACACGCTTACTAAAATTATTAATTCAAATTTAGTATATAAACAATTACATAATATTTTTTAATACAAACGTGAACATTGTGATAATTAATAATTATTATAAATAATTACTAATTAATAAGAATAGAAAATTACCTAACTACAGGTTGTGTCAAGGACGGGTCCTTCTCTAGGAACTGCACGACGCAGTACGCGAGTTGCGGGTGATACACCGACAGAGACTTCACTTTGTGCAGCGGCAATAATACCTGGAAACAATACAATACCATTCTAATATAAATGGCAATCACTAATTCTATAAGGAATCACATAATAAGTACCATGGTCAAAAACTACGAGGTAATTAATTAACTATGTGGTCTGACCAAATTCGCAAAAGCCTAGAAGTTCATTTGTACGACGCCCTACAAGCTGCCAAAGAGCGCAGCTAGCAAATGTCTGCACATTAAGACGAAAAGTAATTCCACACGTAGGGAATCACAACACCCAGTAATGAGGAATACGACATATCGTCGGCTGTAATCTAAAAGGGCGCCAAAATGTCCCTTACGCCCTTTTAGATTACAGCCGATGATATAATAGATTTTAGACTAGTGCGATATACACGACTGGAAGATTAGAAAATAATTAAAAATGCTCTTAAAGGAAAGCTTTTAAGACTCCTTCATGTGTTGCAAATCAGGTGTAAGGTCTATTGTATTAAAATTAATGTTATTATAACCATTTTAACCTCACCCTAAGTAAGAAAAGCTTGTGCTCCTCCTTAAGCGGCAACGCGAATCCATTGATGATAGAGCCAAGGATCTCTAACAGCTCCGCGATACCGTTGTGGTGTTCTGTCTCGTATATAAACCTGCAATACATTTTAATGTTTCTGTATAGTACAATAAATGGTTCGAAATTTAAAAAATCTCATTTTTTGTCAATGGTTGTTTGGAAGAAGACACTTTGGGAAATAAGACCACTTTCGGTATACCTCTAAATTGCTCTTTCAAAAAAATTGCATTCCCACGTCATTTTCCGCAACTTCCCCCTATGATCTAGATGACTATTGACGGGAATTTGACAGAATGAAATTCCATATATCAATCACCAACGAATACCATGTTATTTAAGTATAATCCTCTTTTCCTAAGTATCGAAGCTCTAATAGTTAAATTATCCAAGTAATAATCGCGCATATAATTTTATTACAAACAAATATAATGTTCATCACGTGTCACATCAATATACATGTACAAACAAAGTCCATTAACACGTTTCACACTTCGCGATTTGTGCACGATTCCTCGTCTAGTATCGATTAAATCGAAAAAATGTAAAAACCGGATATCTTAAGTGTCGTGACAAAACGTCATGATGAAGCATGAAAAAAAACCGCTAATGTGGGACTGTTATTATCGTTCGTCGTTCTTGTTCGACAGTTCTTACCGGCCATTGTTATTGTGGACTAATTTATGGGAAAACCGTTTTTGTCAACGATTAATTGACACTATTATAATTGCTTGCTCGATTGATGGCGGAGAGAGCTCTATTGTTGTATATTTTTTGATAATTAAACTGTAAATGCGACAGCTGTAGCTGAGATTTTTCTGCTTTGGTTAGATTTTTGAAGCCCCCATTCTGGCTATGAATATGGTCAACAAAATTGAAAGGAAACAATTAAAACACTGTTTTAATAATACAAAATGACTCTATGACGTAAACATTAATCTCTGTTATCTAAACCATCAATTTATTGTGCAATAATTAAATGGCTGTCCAAATACTTAAGTGTAGACTAACAACGAAATATAATTAAAAAAAAAATCTCAAATATGCACACAAGTTAGAATGACGGTCATCAAGGCCCCAACATAAATAAATTACTGGTTATTAATTTAATTAAAATTATAATAAATTAAAGATAAAATAGCTTGGTTAACATATATATTCAGACTCGAAGCAATACAATGTAGTTAAGAGTGATCATTCATTAGATTCACAATAAAATGTAAGTGGAATACAGAACAAGGCATACATTACCTATAGAATACATTATTGATTTGTTTCCGTATGTAGGCACGCAGTACTAGAAACTTTCCGTATATCCTATGGAGTGTGGTCTTGAGAAAATCGCGCTCACGCGGGTCTTCTGTGTCGAACAGCTCTAACAACTATGGACAGGAGAAAAAGAAATAAAGTTTGGCGGGATAGAAATGGTATACATACATAATTATACACTTTAAGGTTCTCTTAAAATAAGTAATAAGCATTCTTTTAAACCAGAGGGAGGTGGAGAGATGCCAAGGGGGGCGTAAAGCGTTTGAATAACCAAAAAATAAACAAACATCATTAAAAAATAACTTTAATTTAGCTTAATAACTTTAATAACTGTTTCAAAATCCGACGTTGTCAATCGCAGTTTCGATAAGTCACAGCATGAACTCCCGCGCAAGGGTTGGAATGATATTTTTATTTATAATCCGGGGAGCCTCAATAAAAGGAAGGTTGGTAAACCCTATTTTAACCTCTCAATCCACGTGTTAAAGGTAAATTTGAACCAGGAAGTTGATAGTAAAACAAGCAATCTACAAACGAGTCATGTTCCGCGGTGTTGTGTTCGCGTTTCGTAGGGTTAACACCATAAGCCGGTTTAACGCCACTCACCTCCGTAATTGACGGCCGTTAACGGTGTTTGAGTACTTAATTACTCGATTAGTAGGAATCTACAGCGTTTTATAATTTTAATTTTCCTTTGTGATGGCTGAGATTTACGTCTGTGTCTGGAATTTTTGTCAACAATAGTATAATTGTAATCGTTAACTGACCATTACTATTCTAATGCCTTGTAGTTAAATACTGCCTTATAGGGTATCATTAGTACAAAATATCAAAAATATGTAACAAAAAGATGACACAGTAGGTACATAATTTAACATACAGAATACTATACCAAAAAAGTGAGTTTTAAACATTGAAAGTCAAAGATATTATATTGTTTGTGTACAATTACTGCTGTAATACATTGTTAATATAAAATCCAAAGGTTCTTTAAAATCTTACTGTGTCCTTCCATACACAACTATTACTAATTGTTAGTACCATTTGAACCTATTTCATTTATATTAAATGCAGATATAAATAAATAATAGTACACAATTTTGTCTGTTCTGTGGAACGATTAAACTGTTGAATTATAATGATGTATTCATGAAGGTATTTTTCCTCAATCTCGTTTTAAATAACGTCTATTTGTTTGTATTCATGTCGGCTGTTAACTTTACTCTTTAGCGAGTCAATGCTATATCAATAGTCATCTCACTAAATACATTAATATACTCATATCTATGTATTTGCTATTATTAGCGCAGGTTTAAACCTGGTTAAAGTATGACTATTCTAAAATATTGCATTTATTTTTTCTTCTAAATCAAAAGTGTTTTGGTTAGACATTTTTGCAATAAAAATAGCTTGAATTAGTCAGTATGGATTATAATAATAATGAAAAGTTATGGTCAAAATTCGACCATGACTCATTGTCTGGATAAGTATTGATAGGATTAGTTGGTATCGGTAGGATTACGTTACAGAGCCATCTAGGGAACATCTAAGACAACTCCATTACGAGGAAGCCTGAGACTGTGTGAGTATCGACTATTTTCTAAGTTAAATGATCGACACCCATTGGCACCTAAAAAGCATTAAACTAGGTTTCTGCAGTTCTCCGTGTAAACTTTAAGTATGCCACATCTCGTGTCTGAATTACTGTTAAAACGATACCGAAAGTCGAACCTTTCCCGTAATAATAAATACAGATAAAATTGTGAAAAAATACATGAGTTTTTTTGTCGAAAAACACGACATAATAAGGCTCAATTCAATTCATATCAAATTTAAATCCATATCGTTGAAAAAATAATAGAGTCAGTTGACAAGTCTAATACTTAGTTCTACTTCGATCGCCTTCAACGACGTCATTTGTAGCAAGGTCGGTCCCTGCGACCATTAATAAATTAGTACTACAAACGAGTATACTATACAGGGTGTCCCTAAGACTAGTGTCAAGCGGGATCCCTGAGAAAGAACATGACTAGGGCTATACAAATCACCCTTATGTATTTTCCGGAATTTTGCGTAGTTTTCGAATTATATATTTTTTTGTATTTTTTGAAAATATTTTGTTCGAAGAAATTATTAACAAAAAATTATAACTCAAAAACTATGCAAAATTGCCGAACATACATGAGGGTGATTTGGATATCCATTGTGAAGTGTTTTTCCCTGGGATCCGGCTTAACACAATTTTTTGGGACACCCTTATTGTGTTCAAGTCTAAACTAGGTATTGAGTTCAAAAACAAACCTACATACCTTATAAGACAACTGTCCTTTTTCCCAAGATGGCTATGATTGTTTACAATGTTGACTCAACGATTTACATAGAGTTTGTTAATGACTCTTGATATGCATATTTCTAGTTTTGACAATGTAATGTAATAAGCATGAAGTAATACTGACTGGTTTTTCTTTTTCATGTAAAAATAAAAACAAATATTAAGTTTTATAATGATCAATATGACGATGACATAAATAAATATTGTATTGAAGCTGAGATGTTGTTTTAGTAAAATATGAAAAAAATACCATTTTGCAACATAACAAAATAATTTTAAACCATCCCAAAAAACTTAAAAAAAAATCTTTTGTTTTTTTTTTAAATAAGTATGCAACGGGATAACTCTTTTATGCCACTAAAGCTATTTACCATAATACGATCTTCTGCATACTTGAAAATTTTCAAAAATTATCAAGAGTACATTCGACCCCGTGACTTCATTAAAACCATCTATCTATACAACTCCCCCTCAGTAATACAACACCACAAATCATTGCCCGGTGGCGTTTGTAAAACAAATCGAAGATACCTCAGTCCAGTCAGTAGGTTTCCTTCAATCGTTCGTACGACGGTCAAGGACATGTACACAGATGTCGCGTCACGACGTGCGACCGCACATACTTATAGACCTTACAGTACGTTTCCGATGTCACATTTAAATAACCTTCATAAACATAAAAAATACTAATAATTTTTAATATTATTATAATTTAAATATATGACTTATTAATCAAATTTATCCAGACTTCGAGACTTAAAAAATACTTTTTGTATTTTTTAAAACATTTCATGTTGTCACATTTTTAAGCCTCGATAGAACAAAAAGCACTGTCGTAAATTAATTACGTTCATATTGAGAGATATTGTACTATAGTGACAGCTGTGACAGTGATCAAGTCATCTAAAGCAGCAGGTATTAGGAGCGATGTAGTTACCAAAATCGTATACTATCAAGTGCCTTAAACATTGGACAGATTCGTCTCAGTTATATTTATGAATACAGAAATTATGGATCTGACTGAATTTTCTATTTAAATTATCCTATTCCAGCGTGATTTCAGATATAAAATCAGTTATTTTCAGCAGCTAGCATCCTAGTGAGGTATTGATTTTCGCAGCGATCGCATTCGAGCGCATCAGAGCGTGTGTGCCGGTCGCCTGTGGGCGTGTGTTGGCGCTTTGTCATTTGGAGGCACGACACTTTGATATTTGCCAACGTAAATTAGCGACAGTCTCGCCTTGAGCTATTTATACATTTGTCCCTGCAAAGTTCGAGGGTGTGAACGACTCTTGTAAGCAGGTCTGGTAATAACAAAGACAGAACTTAACAGCTACTAGGTAGATAGGTTTTTATAAGCGACCTTTAAAATTTCAAACGCATCACTTTACGTGTAGATATCCTTAATATAATATAATGAACTTTGGATGAAGGAATTCCGTACACAACATTATATAAATTTAACCAAATAACAGTTGTAATTTTTTTTTTTGTTAAGTAAGCCTGGCAACACGAACAGTTTCATCCAAATTTTTCATTCAGTTATGCTGATAGACGCGCATAGCCGTAGCCGAAATGTTTGTTTACGCTACACCTTTATTTTTAGCGCAGTCTAACGTATATAGACAGCGCGGAGCGATGACCACAAGCCAAGCCCAAGTTTGTTTTGACAACGCTTGCTGCTTTCATGATTTAATGGATTACAGAACGGCCGCAGTACGTACAAGCACCTTTATTTTAGCAGCATGTTTGAGCGGTACAATTTTTTTTGCCGATACTAGTGTATCAAAATGCGGGTATTCTGTATCTACCAGAATATCTTTATTGATTGTATCCATAAAGAGTATTTTTAGCACTTCCCAACAAATGACTTGAACGGAGAGGTGCTAATTTTATAGTGAAGATGGAAACAGCAAAAATGATGGTACCAAAATAAAATTTCTAAAAAAGGATTTCTTAATACACTAAAAAGTTTGTAAAACTTGTACCACAGAGTACCAAATCATATTATTATACATACCTGTAAGACGAACTTCTGGTCAATGTACTTCTTGGCTACGTTAGGCTGGAAGTCTGGTGACTCCAGCAGGCGGAGGAACAGCTCATACACCAGCTGAAGGTGCGGCCAGGCTGCCTCCAGGGTTGGCTCGTCCTCCTCGGGGTCGAACTCCGCACCGTTGGGGTTCGACGACGGAGGTAACGTCCGGAACAAATTGATTGCGAACTGGAGGATATAAATGTTTCTTGTAAATATATAGAAGGAAGAGGCAGGAAAAAATTAGATGAATCTGTGCTGTAATGCTAAGGTACACATACGACCACATATTTACGTACACAGTAAAAATAAAATCAAAATAAGAAGCATCTATCCAAATTACAGTCAATCATCCAATGATGGTACCATCAAAAACATCGCTTACCATATTAACAGCTTCCGGATATATGGGTTCTGTGATGACGCCGCGCTGTGACGTCACGTATTCGACCATTTCCATGAGGGCGGCGCGTTTCACCTCCTTCCATTTGAGGTCCGAGAGCGGTTCATCCGCAAAGTCGAACAGAAGGCAGCACTGACGGAGCTTCTGTACGAACAGTTGCTCACGTTCGGCCGCTGGCGCATCTGTTGGCAATGGTTCAAAGTTAGTATCCGGTTAACTTCTAAGCACGTTAATTGAATACGTTTAAGGACTCAGCTTCAATAACATTGGATTCGTAAGAACACAAATTGCGGAAAAGCAATTTTAGTTTGTATGATTAAAATTCTGCAGCAAGGGAGATGACGTTCAAATTATGCACATACAATTTCTAAATGAATCTTCACTTTGCACTCTCAACTGTTATGTAGCAGCTGGAAATATACCGGAAATATGCACTCAAACACAGCTTTCAAATAGGTGGAGGGACAAGCATTGTTAATATACTATGAGCTTAGCAAGAAGAACCTCTGAAACAGCCTAAAATTTGTAAATAATTATTTCTGTATAGCTTATTAACAATCGACATTATTAAAGCAATCAGAGATATTAATAAGGTAAAATAATAAATCCAATATCACTAAGCTGTACAATTTTAATGAAAAGTTATCAGAGATATTCCAAGCTGAAGATTAGAAGAGTATTTTAGATTTTAATTCCAACAGTCGATATTAAAACTGATTCACTTCAATGGATAAAAATCTGCAGCGAGGGATTTATCTAGTCAAGAGCCTCTTAACAAAACATTTATTGAAATACCATCTATAACCCACGCAAATGAATTGAACGAAGTGAAAACACAGTTGAATAAAGACGTGAAAAATGTATGCAACAAAAAATTTAATAAAATGTCTGAAAAGGAATAATAAAGGGAACAGAGGGCACTATTTAGATGAATAGCGTTTAATATTTTGTTGGAAAAATGCGTGCGTGCTATAATGTGAATGCAGGTCATAGTATACCAAACAGGTCCAAAGAACAAAGAATAAAGATAGACAAAAGTGGAACAAAAGTATTGATTCAGTTTTAAAGATTAGTCATTAAGACGGATAGCAATCTATAAAATTCCACACATTGCAGTCTTGGGATATAGAGACCATTTTACACAATTAGTCCATCTACTGCTCCTGAAGTATTTTCTCCAGGAGATTTCTTTTTTACTTGATACTTGCTCCAAATGTAAGTGCTAGCTTACTGCTTTTTGCTATTGTCATAGATAGAACTGGTTAAAGATTTGTACTCAGCCACGGAACAAAAATATATTAGTGCAATTATAAAAAACTTTATTTTTATTTTAACATCTACTGCACCAAAGTGCATACTACGTAATATCTTTTTACTCACATCAAGTTGCGCATGCTAAAGAGACAGTAATGAATGTAAAACACATGAATTATTCAAAGTTTACTCGGTCAATTTAACTTGTGCTAGTAAAAGATATGTTGTCATAATGTTTACTTGTCGTGTCAATGAGTTTATAAGCTAGGGCATTAAAGACTTATCTTGTTTATGATCTCTTCGTGCGTTCAATGTTCGATATGCCAGGAAAATATTAGATTTATTGATACGAATTATTGACTAATCCTACTTGTACTATGTCCATAAGTCGTTAGCTTAAATAAAGTAGTAATATAGTAATGATCTAAATAATAACAGAATATTAATTAGAGAAATAAATAATAACTATCATTTTATCGACTAATTCACTTATGATGAGGTTTAAGGTTGACGATTTTAAAAAGTGTCATTCAGGTATTAAACGAAAGAAAAAGTTCTTTTTTATATTGGTTAGGGATATTTTAAATGCATTCGTATAATCCGTACAACAGCATTCAGTAATGAACATCCTATAGACACATGACAGCACGGATGATTGAAATGATACAATTAATCAATAGTTAATTAATGACGAACTCACCTTAATTAGCACATCCATAATCTCCAACAATTAATCAACCAAATTATTTGAACCAATAATAACAAATCATCAAAGAACTGCCGATAACGCTAATGAAGCAATAACAAAATTGACGTAAAATATAGCAGCTCTGGTGATAAACAAAGATGTGAAACCCAAAACGAAGAAACGAAACCGTTAATAAGATGAAAGACAGCATAAAAACAGCTGATCGTGCACAAACATGTAAACTGATTCGATTGTAATAAAGTATTGTAACGCAGCTGAGAATCATTGCGAATTTGCCTTCATGCTCAGTTTGATATGCATGAGCGGTTAGAGTAAAAACAATAATATTATTAACGTGTGGTATACGTTCACTAACAGTTAAAGACTGCACGGTTCAATGTTTACATCCAGCGGAAGTAAATGTAAATATGTCTAAGAGGAAACTATAATACTGTAATATAATGTTACAGTCTAATGACGATGATGTATATTTAGTAGTATATATCGGTAAACGCTGTTCTTTAGTTTCTAAATGAGCTGACTAGGTTATCAAACTTAATTGGTACCTGTATGGAAAAAAAACATATTGGAGCCATATTATGTTAACATTAAAAATTCACAACCATTCCAAGAAGAAGATTTAGATCCATAATCTCTTCCTTTGGTAATCTGGTCATCAAATGTTGTTCATAAAAATATGTTGTAAGAATAAGAATTCTAGGTGATGTAGAAATTAAAATTGTAGGTGATCATAACTTGATCATCGATTTAATGTGTCAGGGCAGACAATGAATGTGGTTCTATGCATGACTGCCAAAAGTTCTCTTTAAAAATACTAAAAACCAAGAATAAAATAAGTGAAAATATGATAACCCAACTTCTCAATCTAAGCTGCTATAATCAACAGATCATTTGTTTTTTAACACAAGCAATCTTGGGTTTGAAATTTGATATTTGTTCTGAACCTGTTTTCCTAGAAAATAAAAAATTATGTATGCTACGTGAATATCTCCTCATTTTAAAATGTCCTTGCATAATGTTTATTTTCATCGGCTATTATTTTTATGATAAGAATGATAAGATAAGCTAAACCTCAAGTCAATAACCTGAATCATCGGCAAGGTACTTGCTACACATATGAATATCATCCTAGTCAATCTTATAAATCATCTATATCCCAAATCAGGAATAATAAGGGATCTAGAAGTACTGTAGACTCTCGGGATGGAGGGAAAGATGCTGTAATTCAGACAAAAAAATTAGACCCTCAAATTAACACCTAAATATTAGAATAAGCAACCAACATGATCATTTGGTAGTGAGTCATATGTATATAGAAATCTAATGATGTTCGTTAGTCTCACTAAAACTCGACAACGGTTGGACCAATTTGTCATTTTGGTTTTAAAGTAAAGTAAGATTGTGGAAATCTAGGGAAAGTGTAAAAGGTGGGTACCTAAATATGAAAAGAAATTACCTTTTTTATTTAATTTGAGGCGGTACGAAGTTTGCCTGGTCAGCTAGTTTTATAATAAATTTGAGAGTCTACATTATGCTGCTAATGATGGTGAACATAGCAACGTGAGCGTGAGACCTAGAATATGAATTAAATCCAAAACCAAGCAGAAACAGAAAACGTCAGATAGAAATGGATGACTACGAATAAAAATAGACAATATTGACTGTGAAACTTGGAACGAATACAGATGTTCTATGAATAATATTAAATGTTGATGATGTATCGATTACTGCGAATGGACAGAAGGCGAATGTTATACTGCAACAGTTCGGCTTTCACACACTAGCGATGTTCAATTTCACAATTGACACATACTCCTAATTACAGAACGTAAGATATTTCCAATACGTTAAACAACCTTGTGACCTTAATATCCAAGATTACCCATGTATAAGTAGTAACACCTTGAAAGTTAATATAACTGATAAGAGAGATTAATTTTTAAGTCACGAGCACATTCCTAACCTAGATATTGCGTTGCGTGAACAATACAAATCGGAAATTCATAATGTGTCGGATGTGTAGCGAACACTAGGCATGGTAATGTCGCATTTCATTTCCCATGGTGTGTATTTATACAGTTAACCGGCGACCAGCGGCCGTCCCAAATGGGTCGATATATTTCTGCGGCGTTTTCGCCATAACCTAGTAACTATAACATAACGTGTTCTGGACGTTCTAGAGTTCATATTCTTTATTTAAATTAGGAATATTCGGTATGTGAAACTATAACATTTCATGTTTCTCGAGGCAGTTAATAATTATAAGTGCGTGGGCAGAGCATAAACATCTAACTTGCGTCCTCGCTCGATATCGACGTTACAGACTTACCACAGAGATTAGAAAATCTGCAAGCGAATCCCGACGGAGTGGACTACAATTTAACGCTACGTAAACCTTAATCAATGTTAGCGAGTTCGAAATAGATTCGG
>LGAG01001221.1:87557-100465 GCA_001278395.1 Lerema accius | reverse complement strand
ACGTTTATTTGTTATGAGAATTTCCATTGGCACATTAACTTAGTATTCACTCTATAAACATAACTTACTAATTGCGATAACAAACCCATATACTGCCATTTCGCGTAAGCAATATTGTTAGAAAATTAATGTTTGCACTTTTTTGTATGGGTAACATATACCTAACTTACGCAACTATTAATTAAAGTATATCTATCATGCGGTTACTTTACGTAGCATAAGAATTTTATCGAATGAATATTTTAATTTTAATGCATGTGCAAAAGTAACGTAAGAAAATATAAAATTTAAAAATTGGCTATTTTCACGACGGTAAAAGGCCGCAGCTACAAAAAAAACATCTTTTGATTTAATTACGCTTATTTATCAGTCCACACTTGTAACTCTGGCAACAAATTAATTAAAGCTTTATCACCTAAACATAAAAATAGAGGAATTCTTGATGAGTCCAAACCTATAATTAACTTATGTTTGTCACAAAAATTAGTTATGGCCTTTCACAGTATGACGGCAGTACCATAAGACAGTTGATTTTAAACTATTAAGAATTTCCAACTGCATGTAAGTTTTTCATAATTCGTAGACTAATATAAAATGCCAAAACGTATGCGAAACATAAACTGCTTTAACACTAACAAACAAGAAATAAACCTAATTTACCAACGTATTATTTTACGCAAGCACAGCATTACGGATTTTATGTAAAACGTAAGTGTAAAGGAATTCCAGTGTTCTGCCAAAACCGAATCCGTACATTGCAGAAATATGTAGCCTACACGAAGGGCAGAATGTCAATTTTATTAAAAGCTTTTTCTCAAAGTAAACAAACATGGCTGTTACTTTGGAAACTTGTGATTTTAGAATAGCAAATTTACGCACTGTTTGTGAGTATGTGTGGTGACACAGACATTTCACTTTCAAATTATTATGAGATGTTGCTTACTGATCGGTAGTAGCAAGTTGAGAATCTTGCCAAATCCAATAATCCAAAATATTATGTAAATCAAATCAAATAATAATTTATAGTGGACACATAGATAACACAAATTAGTGTTATGCATACACTCATACAGTATAAGAACTCTTATGTCCTGCCTCTTGAAACATACAATAGATTTAAGATTGCAATAGGTTTATTATTATGAAATTAATGTCACTTTTTACAAACTTTTATTAGCTTTAGTGTTATACTAATTATCTAATAATGACACAAGGCTAACCTGCCCTAGTTGTACTAAGTTCTACAGTCTCTTCACTAACAAATTAACAAAAGTAATATTTTCATTAAAACATTACTAACAGGACTTACAAACCAACAAACAGATTAAAGTTCTATTTGAGGATTGTCACAATGTCCATGAGTAACAAGATATTGGCACCATTAGCTTTTGTCTGCTATTTTCAGTACATAAATAAAAACTTCAATTTATTTACAGTAATTATTTTCTGTCATGTTCTTCAATTAATGTACTTATTGCTCATATGTATCTTCATAATTTATAATCACAATAACCTCCTTTCTTCTTCTTTTCAAAGTACAACTAGTACAGTCCATTTTTTACAAGTCTTTAGCACACAGTTTTACATAAACCTTGTAATGGAAATCACATATTCTCATGTTATCCACGCTTTTCTAGTAATGTTTGTGTGATATCATCACTTTAATGACTTTTATATAACACTACTTTGACCATGAATGTTTGTTTTAAAAATAAGACAAGTTAAAAAATACGACTATGCACTAACTGGTCAATATTATTTTTGATATTGAGTGGCACCCATGGGTTAGTTATAAGTAAATTACTAAACTTAATTAAAGGAATACATATAACTATGGCAGCACTAACCATTCTCAGGTGAAAAGAAATAACTAGGAGCATTGGAAATTGGTAAAGACACTGGGAAACGTGATTATGAGCCCTCACAGAGCTATATTAAAATTGGTGTGGACATAAACAATGAGATGTTATGACCATCTAAGAAAAGTATAAAAAACTTAGTCATATGTATATATAAATGGCTGTCACAGCCTTTTTCCCTTGACCTTTAGAGTACCTAAGACCATAGTATTCACAAAATAAGGTTATTACCACACAACATGGGATGGAACTATTGCAGTTGTATTCTGATCATAGATAACATGTTTTCATTTCTTTAACTAGTAGAATTCTATGTTATCAGTGAATAACATTGGCTATAATTTCATTTTAAAAACAGTTTTTTATCTTAATTGTATACATATTATGCCAGGATGTTTCAGTGTCAAATACTTTATGGTTAATTAATGACACTATAGTTAGCCTATAAAAAAGGAATCTTATTTAGCACTTCTAGAGTTTATCCCAGCAACACAGGCAAGGATACAGTTATATAAATATTATCGTATGAATAAAATTATTCATGTATGGTTGCCGTATAGTGTGGTGTGTAGTTTGTTCATACAAATATGTGTAGAACATAATGATTATAAAAATGTAACAGTATTGGTTTAATAAATTACATCACAGGCCATCTGTCAAATTCGCAGTGAACATGGGAACAACTACAAAACAATGATTAAAATCTCATCTTCTCTACACGGATCAGTTTCATACGAACCTAAGAACATACGATGATAAATTCTTATTGGTAAATGAATGTTCATCACATAACGTTAACAACTTACCTCCGTGTCACTGTCTCCGTTCTTGTTTTTATCTATTTTGGTCTTCATCGCCTCCTGCAAATAATAGTTCTCACTGAAAACTTTGACACCCCCGATATTATGGTCGATTCACAAATAAACGACGACTTTACACACGTAAATTATGCAGAACCGCATACCATAAACGAACTAACTGACATGGCATGGCAGTGTTATCCGAGTGAAGCGTATCGGAAATGCCGAGTATGCCGACAACACGCACAATAATCAGGTTTTCACCACGAAAGCACACGATTACTTTTGCTACTTTTTCATGTCTTCTATAACTTTAGAACTCACCTCTTTTTTCGGCATAAGTAATTAAATTTAAAGTTTAAATTAAGTTTATAAATAAAGCAAATTAAGTTTATGAATAATCTACTCGACAACCTCATGAAGTTTATGTATTGTATGTCAATTGTCAAAAATCCAAATGTTGTGATTGGTTAGTGAGGTCACGTGATGCCATTGACATGACAAGCTAGTAGAGATGTTCCAATTCTGATTCAAGCATTCTTATTACTAATCGATTTTTATCAGTTGTTCTATAATTATCTATAACGAGTAAATTTTTCAATATATTCAAACATTTGGTATATAAAGTAAAGTATTTATCATATCATAATATATAATATGCATTAATATTAAGCAAAGAATAGAAGCAGGGCGTTCATAATTCAAGTACTTCAAAAACTTCGTAATTTTTTATTAATATAGGCATAATTATTTTGGATCTCGTTTTTGAAAAATACTTAAATATAAAAAAATAAAATAGTAAAACAGGTTTTTAACTTTTTTGAAAGTAGTAAATGACTTCTTATCTTTTATTCAAGAATAATATAACTAATCATTAATATGCAGTCTGAATAAACAATTTATTTTATTAAAACTTTTGCGAAAAATATACGAATATTGAGAATTATAATGGGAGTACCCAATAACAGCCACCACATCATAAGACCATGTCATAAAATGAAGTAGCGCCATCTAGTAGCAAAGGATAGAGTCAATTTTATTCGGATTTCTCAATTTTATGGTAAGAATGAAAGAAACAATTTTATTCAATCATTGGTACTATAGCAGCATTAATATACATATTTAGATGTTACAATAATTATTTCCTTGAATTTGAGATGACAATATCTAAAGACCTGACTCAAAATACATGACTGTAATTTCAAAAACTAATACAGTACCTATATTAATAATAAAAAATAAAAATACCCAATTGACTGAACATTTTACCTTTAATTAACACACTTTGTGCCTAAATTACATAAAATAGAAGAGAAATATTCAGATATTACTATAAAATTGTAGTATTTTGAATTAAAAGGTCATTTTGAAACGCTAGTGTTCTATCATCCATTCCATGGAGGGTAAAATAATAATACATTGTGTTAAAAGTAAACGTTTATAATTAACTAAAGTAGTAATTCGTATACAAACTAGGTATAACGCAATAACAGAAAGTTAGTTCTAGAAATCATAATAATGAAGAGCAAATAAGTATAAGAAATATATTTAACAGCGTTAAGTAAATCACTTCTTTTTGTCACCGCCACCTTTCTTCTTGGAAACCTTATAAGGTCCTAATTGACGGCGCACCAGTAAACCTCTCCACCACGCTTGTACGATAATAGCCGAATTTGTCATTTTTTCGCGGTATTGTCTAGCCTTTTCACGTTCATCCTTGAAGTGTATCCATTCCTTCATCTTCAAGTCGTGATTCTCAATCTGAAAAAGCATTTTAGTGTATTAATAAGTAAGCAATGATAACTATTATACAAACAAAGTTAATAAAAGTGATAATAATTCCGAATATAAAATCAAATTCTTTGCTGACCGTCTCTTCCAATTCAATTCTTGTGTCACGCATATTTTGATAATCATTTTTCTTAATTTGTATTTTAAGATCGAGCCCTTCCATATCTTTATCATATTTATTCATCCATTGTTCTACTTTTTCCAGAGTTTCCTTTAAAAAATAGTGTAAAATTATTGTTTGTTACGGCTATTACGAGTATTTTACTAGTCCGGTAATAATTCAATATTAGAAACGATACATTTATAGCAATATTAGTCATAAGTTCCACTTCAGAGTGCACGCGTTGTTCATAATCAGTTCTTCGTTTATAGTATTCTATGGAGTTCGAAGGTTCAGCTTCTATATCTTCGATAGATTGCAAGTGTTGCTCAGTACGAGCGCGTTGCCAATTATTCACATACCTACTACGCATTTCAGCATTTAATGATGAATCCTGGATGTGAAATTAATAAAATATATGAAAAAGAAATAAATATATTTCTGGACAGGAAAAGAAAAAAATAATTTTTAAAAGATTTTTTTTATACGTACTTCCACTTTGGTTTTAAGAAGATCAATGGTCGTATTAGCGTCATAAATTACAGCTTTAATATGATTTCGTTGTTGCCTTAATTGCTTAGTTAAATCTCGGAGTAACCTGTGCGAAAATGCGAAGTTATTTTCTCAATAATGTTAAGTAAAAAAAAACCCTTTGAAAAAATATATTAAGATACAAACACTCTATTATTGGCCTCTTCTTCAATTAAAGCCGCTCTATACTGATCAGTTTTAATCATAGACATAACATAAGCTCGTAACGTCTCATAAGTTTTGTACAATGTTATTTCTGTATACGCTGTTAAAATCACTTCATTGAAATAATCTCTGAAATTATAACATTCAAACAATTAAAAATTACATACTAATTCAGAACCAATGTAACAATAACTATAAATAATCTTTCGTATCCTACAAAATACAGACCTACACTAATCAACAACTTGGGCCGATAAATAATATTTTTTTGACATCGTTATAAAAGACAAATGTAAGTCGAATGTAAAAATACCTCTGTACATAAAATAGTAATACATAAATATATGACGTACCTATCTGCTACCAGTTTGTTTAGCTTATAATCACTAAGCCCTAAATGACGAGGATCGATGCCTTCCAATTCATCTTTATAGTCAGGTTGAGATACACTATACTTGAGGCAAATTAATAACTGCATGTCGACATCCGTTTTATTAACACGCAGTTCGTTATTACATTCCACTAGAAAAAAACTTTTTGTAAATTGCAATTCATGTGGATTACATTATATGAAAGACAGATAAAGGTCGTGTTTTACTTAGTATTCGTATTTCCATGACTGTATCCTCAAGTATTGTACCAAAAAATGACGCTACCAAGTAAGATAATCTGAAAAAATTACAAGAAATAAGTACCTACCTAACAATGATTTCTAAAGGTAATTGTAGACATTTAAAATTTTAGTAGTTTTGTGGATTACACTAAGCTCCTTTTTTAGAAATAGGTTAAATTAAGGCCAACTTCGAAGAGGATGCTAAAATAATATTGGCAAAGTAAGAAATTGAAATAGGCGCGTGAGACCTAGTGTCATCAACTCCAAAGCGCAAGTTTTCAGAATAATAGCAGAGCCAGTTAGAATCATCGACTATAGTTATTTTTATCAAAATTACCCAGGGTAGTTTATTTCATTTTGCACCTCTTCACTATCTTTTTGTTCATATCCATCATAAACATCCAACTGAATTGAGGTTTGGGACTTTATAGCTTCTTGAATTGATGGTAATTTCTGTAATTTTTTACAAGTTTTACCGCAAAGACCTACATAATCTACTAACGTTAATTAACTTATAAAAATAATAATAAATTTCAATTTTACCTGAAATGTACATACCCACATAAATGTACATAATAATTATCTGTAGTAAAAACATTATTTCTTAAGACTCAGATGATGATAGCATTCACAACAGAATAGTGTTTAAGTTTAATACTTACAGTGATGTCCGGCTTGCTTGACTCTTTTTCCTCACCGTAAATTGTACTTTTTCCCCAAGTCTCATCTACTACGCTTACTATTCTAAGGCGAGCCATTTCTTAAATATCAAAAAATAAACTATATATTAAGCTGATATTAAGTATTACTTCGAAAATAACTAAAAATTATTGTCACAAACGTAAAATTCCTATTCGGTTGTATTCGGTATTAGACTTCAATATTTTTTTGTCATAATAAATTTTTCCTTTTTTTATTGACAGATACTTACCTATCTATCATGATAACAAAAGAGTTAAAATAGAAATTAAAGCTGTAATAGTCAACTATTAAAAAAATAAATTATAGGCGAATTAAATCTCCTGATAATTAAACCTAAAAATCCTTGCGATTAGGTAATATAATTTTATCCAAATATGCTGTTCAATCGTCCTGTTAAGTGATTTAACAATTTTGATGCAACGTTCTCGGCACCCTTTCCATAAATAATGGAACACACAAGATATGAATTCACTTCAAAAACAGTGGGTAACTCGTAGCTGCCTCAATCAGAGGACATAAAGACTAATGGGTAGATAGATAATAATAATTACCCTGTTTTTATAATAATTGAATATTGTTAAAAGATTGGTATTATTAAAAATGGATCCATGTGTAATCGCTTTCTGTACCTATAGCTGCAAACGATTTAAACTCGTAACTCTCATCATGTTATCGAACAATCTTAAAGATGATATTTTATCGATGTTTCCTAATAATTACTCATCACTAATTAGATATACCTTGTAATTGACATGATAGTTTTTTTTTACGTACGAGAGCCTACAAATCTTTATTCAATTCAATGAATAATCAAAGTTGGACCGAGTTAGAGAGCGGAAATAAAAACCAAATATAATATTTAAAATTTATTGCCATTAAATAAATATCAGAACCGCAAAGAAATTGATAATAAATAGTAGCAACATCACAGTAATTCTTTTTAGCAAAATTTATAAATATTAAAAATACCATTATACAAGATAAATTAAATCCAAACACCTACTAATTAGTGAAGCAAAGTAAATTAGAATAATAAATCACGAAAAATTATAAACCTCTAAATTAAATAGGCCAAAAATTAAAAAGTACATAATACCTATATTGAAGTTACAAGACAGGTATTTATTAAATACTATTCTAAAAATTAGTTTTCGAAACTCAACGAACTTAAAAAGCATACAAAAATATCTAAGTTAACTAAAAAATAAAACTAATAAATCTAAATGACCAGAAACAATCGACAAAAAGAAATGAAAAAAATTAACAACAACTGAAAAAAAAGTTAATCTAAGGCAAAAATCAAAAATAACTTTATAGATTCGCTGTTGGTATAACAGATAATATTATGTCAATAGGTTATTTCTTTTTCTTTCCACCTGCGGGTTTTTTGGCTACTTTGTATGGTCCAAGTTGGTTTCTCACGAGTAGTCCGCGCCACCACGCTTGTATTGTAATCGCGGCATTGGTCATTTTCTCGCGGTACAATCGCGCTTTCTCTCGTTCATCCTTGAATGTTATCCAGTCTACGCACAACTTTGCATGTTTTTCAAACTGAAACGGAATTTGTTTAATTTTTTTTTAATAAGTTTGCACTTGACTACGATCCCGCTAGATGCAAAATGGTTGACGTTACTCTATATAGGACCTATATCGATTTTATCAGAGATTATGGAACTTTTTGTTTATCTTTTAATGATCTAGTTTAGTATGGGGGTCACCACGGGGTCACCAGCAGATGAATGAATATAAAAAAGCTAACCGTTTCCTCTAATTCTATATTCTTATTTTTCATGTCTTCGAGCTGATTCCTCTTCTTTTGTATTTTGAGATCAAGAGCTTCCATATCTTTATCGTATTTATTCATCCATTGTTCAATTTTTTCGAGGTTTTCCTAAAAATAAGGATACAAGAATGTTATAATAACACTACAAAACAATATGAATTAACGGTTTCCGGTCACAGTAGAACCCGGTAGATGGCGCTGATGTCAAGATACTTCACAGGACCACCTTAAATAATAGAAAATTGAACCGCCGTCGTCATAGCAAAAACAGTATAATAATGATGGGAATTTACTACAGATATACAAAAAAAGGTCGAAAGTATCTGATGAACAAATCTAAGGGGTCTAACAAACTATCAGACAAAGTCTGCGTGGCCTTGAAGTAGTTTTAAGGAGATTATATACAATAGGCGACTGAACTAGCAAACAACTGATTACATTTATAGCGATGTTCATAAGCAGCTCCACTTCAGTATGGACTCGGTGTTCCTGATCTGTCCTTCGCTTGAAGTACGTTATGTTGAACATTGGCTGTGTATCCGAATTCTCGATAGTCTGTATATGTTGCTCAGTTCGTGCATTTTGCCAGTTGTCCACGTATCGACTCCGAATTTGCGTGTTAAGTCCCGCATCCTATGTACAATTAGTTAGGTATAAATAAACCAGTAGGTACCTACCGATATTTCTAATTTCTGCTATGTTTTCAGAAATCTGATGACGGAATTACGAAGTTAGTAGGTGCAACGAAAAGAATAACATTAAATTTATGTCGTGAAATGTTTTCCGATAATAATTTAAAACTTAATAAAATAAAGTATCTAGAAATCCATCTGAAGATAAAATGCTCTGCACTTTAGACGTCTCTAGCTTTTTTCGATACAGAACCATAATGTGAAGCCAATTTTAAAATGTCTACTTATATGTATATCTACAGCAGAGACATGTATCTCTGATCTACAGATAATAATTAAATAATATTTTGAGATTTAAATGATCTTTATTCGTTTCTTTATTTTGACTATTAAATTAATAATTTCTAACCTCGACATTCGTCTTGAGATTTAAGATGATTGTGTTGGTATCGTACTCGACGGATTTAATATGGTTACGCTGATGTCTTAATGTACGATTGAGGTCCTTCTTTACGCTAGAAACAGGAATTATAATCTCCAATAGGTACATCTGACCTTAAAGTAATCTTGCCAATAGAGTTTAATAGACAATGAAATCTATTTGAAGTAAAACTCACATTCTATTTTTGGCTTCCTCTTGGCTTAGAGATTCACGGTATGCAGCCAGATTGACAATTACCTTTACACGATCGACTAAACTCATATACCCTCTCTTCAGAGATAAGTCTACGTAAGTTCCAACCAGTACATCATTTACATATTTCCTAAAAAGGAAAAATCTATTATAACAACGATGGCGGAATATTGTAAGGAAAGAATAAGCTATACTAATGACTATCTATTTCATGAAACTTTTACGGTTGTACCTATAATAACAGAATAGGTAGGTACCTACAGACTAACAGTAGCAAAACTCCATAGTGAACGCGCTTGAAACACGCACACGCCAACACTTTTGTACCGACTCGGATATCGGTTTTTCGGAAGTGTTTTAAAACACAATCGTAAAGATGTGTGTAGGCCTCAAAGAAGTACCTAGGTACATACATGAGTTTTACTACTGGTAGTCTCTCTTTATTGTGTTAATTTATCTTCGTCATCTAGCTAGCCCCATCTCAAATCACTTTAGTTCCTAATACGCGACATTACTACTGCTCTTCTCTTTGCATCTACAATTAATATAACTGTACTGCAACTCGCCTATCATCTGCTAACTTCTGCAGCTTGTAATCCAAACAGTCAAGTTTGTTGACGTCAATGCCATCAAGCTCATCTCCTCCTATACGCGGCGGGACGGCATACTTGAGCGCAATCAGCTGCATCATGTCGCAACCAGTTTTAAGGACTCGAATGGGATTATTGCATTCCTCTGTGTGAAAATAATATCATACATATTCAGATTCGGTAGGTAGGATAGCAGTAAATATAGACAGTTAAGGTTCTAGGAACATAATATGGAAAATAGACTTTCTGGGATTATTCCTATACTCTACAAATACTACCTAATATCTACGTATTTCCTAGGAAGAGTTCCCACTAGTATTTGCTTGGATATACAATATACATAATTTTAAAAAGACTGGTACCTAGAATTTGCAGAGAACACATAGCATCTTCTAGTACAGTAGCAAGCAATGATGCCTCGAAGTAAGTTAAGCTGAAAAGTATTTTAGATATTTCATTTCATAAGTAGGTCTGATCAGTTCAAATGCTTTGTGTAAAGAATTTAAAAAAAGGAAAAATGCTTACGAATATGTGATTGGCTGGTCAGCTGCCTATAAACAAAGATTTTTTGTTATTAAGTATACATTTTTAAAGTATAAGAGGTTCCTACCTACAATTTTTTTTAATAATAACTATAAAGAGTACAAAGTCTACGAAACATAATAAGTGGATGATATAAACACAGACGGAGCCACGTAGGACTTGAATAAGTGCTACCACAGACCCATTTGTTTTGTTGTTGCTACTTAGATAACCTAAGTATACAAAAGTTTGTTTGCTCACAAAAATCTGGCACGTGAAGTCTTCTCCATAAGATGAAGTGTATCTGAATTCGGAAGTACTACTTGAAACTTTAGTCGAACTCATGGTAAAATATCAAAAATTAATAAATTGTTTCAAAATAAAATTATTACATGTGCGTCAAAATTAATTAAAGCAATATGACACTGCAAATCTTATATTTTATTTACGTAGCGGTATTTGTCATATTACAAAGTAGGCAAGGTCGGAAATGTCATTTGTTATGAACATTATGTTTTTTTCAACTAAGAATATTTTATAGTGAGTGTATTATAGTTTTATTATAGTTTAATTATAGTTTTGGTCTGAGTATGAATGTTGTAACAGAAGTCTGCAATATTCGCCAGTTGCTTGGGATCTATTACTATAAATGTATAAATGAGTAGTGTTGTTTAAATAAAAGAGGCTAATTACTCCAGTAAACTTTTAATACCAGTAGTGTACAAAATAATTTATGACTTTTCATCATTTTTATAATATTAAATAAAAAAAATTTTAAGGGCAACAACATCAAGTAAATCGTCCTTTACAATGTTTTAATAACACAAGTATTATATTACACATCGCTACATAACTTAAAACTAGATATAAAATAGGAAAATTAAAATCTTAACCGTTAACAATCTACCTACTTTGTATAAAATTCAATACTATATTTTTACACACAATCTACAGTAAATAACATCGTATATTTTATTGTTCCTATATAGTTTAGATTTTGATATATTTACAAAGTTTCATATTAGTATCAATTTTCAATGAGGTATTTATATATTTCTGAAATGAGTCGTTTGGAATACACAAGGAAGGGTTTATGAACATATTTTAAATTTAAACTACTGATTTATGTGAAAATCCACCCCGCACCTATAACGATGACTAATTGTATCGAAAGGAGTGACGAAAGAAAAAGCAAAAAAAGAATTCTTTAAAAATAATAATAACTGTTATATGCGAATATTTTTTTCTCCCAGTTATACATCACTCCACTAAAAACATATTCATTATTTATATAAATATGAAATATATATAATTTATATAAATATATTAACACTTTTGCATTAAAATATAAACAAACGTTACGTTTTAAATGCACAAAACTTAATGAAAATGGTTAAAACGTAAGGAATCAAAGTTTTATAATAAAAAAACCTGTCAATACATTTTTGTGTTAGAAGGACAAAGTCACCAGCAATGATTGGATAAATGTTTCTTTTTTTTATTTTTGGCAAAAAAACAAATAAGAAAAAAATGATAAAAAGAAATTAAATCATTGCATTTTACGGTCTACGTTATATGCATGCAAAAAACAACGCTTTTTCGGTGGGGATGCAACATTGTCTTATTAATATTAAACACACAATTTTGGATTTTAAGTAACTCGATTGTTCGATTCTATCAACTTATATTGGTTCTCGATTAATCGAATAAAATTAGCAACTGCCCTTTATTTACTTTTGTAAAATTCTAATTTAAGATTATAAATGATTATAAGTTTTTATATGAAGAATGAATGAATTGACGTTTTTTTTTCAATTTCATTATTTATGGGCTTAAGTCATTTGTGACGAACGATTATTAATAACTTTATACAACAAAACAAATTGCCTTGGTTATATGCAATAAAAAATGGACAAATACAGCACACGATATTTTTTTCAAAAGGAAGTAATAATAAGAATGTAGTTTAAAATTTTTACATGAAAAATTAATATCCTATTAACAGTTATTTTCACTCACAAATAACATAATTATATCGGAGTTGTCTAAAATGTTCACTGGTTTCAAATTTTCTTTGTCAATAACCTACAAATGAAAAGATGAGATATAAAACAGTGACTGGTATCACTACACATCAGCGATGCATTGCAGACCGAAACAATAGTACTTAATACATATATTATTAT
>LGAG01001221.1:69927-80638 GCA_001278395.1 Lerema accius | reverse complement strand
TTTATGATAAAATTACCGGCACTTTGTATTTTTAGTACTGCTCATGTTTTACTGCCACACTTTTTATTTTACTGCCCAAAAATATTTTACTGCCCAACTCATTATTTCTACTGCTCAATGTAACTGCTGGGATTTTTAAGTTACTGACCACTTTAATTAGTGCCGAAACCTATGAGCCAATGGATCTAGTTTCAATCTATCCGTTACTACACATATTGTTATGAAATTCATCTTGAAATACAAAGTACGTGGAACATATACCGCGTACTCGCACCTACCTATAACAGTCAGTTATTTCAAACTTAAATAACAAGTCACGAACGGAAACTGCTATTTCAGGCCTGAAGAGCGTCGTACGTTTGTTGTCAAAACAATGAGTAATGTTTACGTTTGGCATCGCCGCTGCGTCGTATCACTGGCATTAGGGCGACGGCTTTAGCCCCTCCCCTCCCTTGCGTCGCTTGGCGCGCCATGCCGCCGATCACGTACGCAAAGCGAACAACGCGCATGCGTCGCGCGGTTTAAGCCCCGAACGTACTAGCTAGCTCGAACGCTGGAAACGCATTCACCTATAAGTTACGCAACGCAGTTTACCATTGTTAAGTTTTAACCTTTGTACCTACTGTCTTTGGTGCAGATCGTTATTTTCAGGGCCGTCTTTGGGACGATTTGGGGCGAGGACATTTAAAGATAGATAAATATTAGAGGCCCTATTTGCAGCTATTTACTTATAGAACAACCTAAGACATGAATGAATTTTCAATGTAACTGTCATCAATCATGACAGTAGTTTGAAACTGGTATAATCTGAACATCCTGTAGGTTAATTGTTAGAGAATACTATGTATTTAGTATTAAGTCGGCCAATTTACCACATTTTGGGGTTCAATAAAGAATAAATAATTTAAATATAACCAGTGAATAATACTACTAGCAAGAGTTATAAAGAGTTACGTAACCCCTATAAATCTAAATGATGTTGTATCTATTAAGTAATGTCAAGGTATTTCGAAGCTCTACAAGACAAGTGTGACTCGGCCTTACTCGCGATTTTATCGTGCGAATCCGACCACGCGAAACTCATTGCCACTGATAACAACGCATACCTATTTCTCTACTAGAATAGATTTCTGACGTAATTTATAATAAATATAGAATGGATTATCGTATTACGAAAACTTTACTTCATTTCGTTTGCAAATGTGTGTCCACATCTCGGTTCTAATTCTTATAGTCCGAATAACATCTTATTATCACATTGACCATGAGCAGTAATTTTTAAAATTGACTGGGCATTATGAATAATGGCATATTAATCACTTGGTCAATGACATAGAGTAGCCTACAGGATTGGTCAATGCTACGGCGGCCCTGACTCTATGACGTGTAGGGCGTAGTATCGTACGCGTAGCATTCCAGTAATTTCATTCCATTCATACCCAGAAAAAGGATAGTGAAAATCACAATGGCCTTTCTGACGTATAGTCAAACGAATTTAGTCACAATTTTTAACGAAAATTCAGATTTTTTATTATATAAAGTAATTCTGAAAATGCATAAATTCGTGCAGAAGTATAAAGAATATTGTCTATGTCAAGGTGTGTCGGCATGACATCCTAGGATTTGACCAAAAATGTTTTTAACGGAATAAGTGAAGAAGAAAGTTTAGTGAAGCGAACTAATAGTCTTGTTTATAAAACAGCTACATCTGACGTCATACTCTTGATTCTGGGTTACCATTTGCCATTTTAAACGAGTTATAATATATTCGTAGGACATATTGTACTCATTTTAATTATATTTGCATAATAAAATATGTATAATCTTGTTAACAACTCCGCGTATATTAGCGATAGAAATTGAATACTATGATATTTAAACGTATGAACGTGTGCGTATGTTAAGAAATGTTTAAGGACTGTTTTTGTAAATAATTTGTTGTAAGAATAAAGAAGTACTTGGGCAAGCTTCTTCAGGTGTACTATGAAGTCAAAGTTACATTTGTCAAATCACATTAGGTACTATAGCGTCGTTTAAAGCTTTCAAGTAAACAAAACCTGTCCTTGTATAAACATCGCCATAGAAAATATTCTATTAATGGTAAAATTGAAAGAGGTTTTTATAAAATGTTTATAGACAGAGTAAACAAGGTTTTTAAGACAGTGAGAATTTCAAATCAAGCCTTAATAAAAGATATTTTTATTTTATATTACTACATGGACCTTCACTCATTTAGCACTTGGGAATTTGCAAACCATTTACGCAATAAAATAATTAGGACACGTAATTTTTTTGTTGTTTTTGATTCTGATGTATGTGTGTGTGAGTGTACGCCTTTTGCGACAGGAGATGTGTGTGAGATAAGAGCTTATTATTAATAACCATTATAATTTTTTTGTTTACCTTCGTCCTCCCATTGATGATGTAGTTCCCCATCTTCCCGTTATTCGCCATTTTGTTCGCTTTAAGTATAATATTGTCAACCTGGAATACAAAGGTTTTAATAGCATTTTAATAGTGATCTTCATACATAATGTACGCGACCATTAGATCGTGGAAATATACCGCTGTCAGTACACGGTGCTCAAATAAAGACTTGGATTATGTAGCTGCAGTTTTCTATATCGTAATTAAATATTGTTTTTTGTTATATCGAAGCTATTGATTGGTTAATTGCTGGGGTCGGTTCTTTTCCAAATACATAAGCTATTTTAAATACTGGCTGAATATAAATTGTACGGTAAGATGCATTATGCCTTAAGAGTAACTTATTCTAAACTGAATTTATGGTCGGGTCGACAAAGAATAATGAAATAATTAGTAAACTGATGAAAAAAAAATTGTCACTTATTGTGTTCATCATAAACCCATTAATTTTATTGCTTCCTTACTTTTGTAAGTAGCAAAATGTAGCAATACTTGCGACACATTTCTAAGCAGTCCTATTGTCTATGGTCTTTGCGTAAATGCCGACCTTCGGTTGAATGTTCATACAGTTAGCCTAGTATCATCCCACACACCTTTTCCGCCATTGATGGCGCCACTACATATCAAATATTTATCAGTACATTTTACGCGCTGATAACACTATCAGAATGGTATGTTGTTAGCCTACTTAATGTGCAAAAACTTGAGCTGCGCGATTCAAAATCTCGATGCCTTTTATTAATGTGTAGACGAAGATAAAAGTGCTTTAATGTTTTTAATGAGAGAAAATGTTGCTGTTTAGAAGTTATTACTACAATTTTTTGTTAATACGAGTATTTTATTATTCTGTCGTTACAGTGGCATGTGGTTTTCGCTTAGAATAAGGATTTTTAATCTTATTTTTTAATCAATGTCACCTATAGACAGCTTTGCTAGTTCATATTATTATTTTAATAAAATATAATACAATAGTCAAATTTTGTAGAAAGGACAAAATTATTATGAGTTATTATAGTAATTTGGTTTTTATGCATTTTTAGCATTATCTATTTTCAATAAATTACATGTAAAGTATAAAGACGTCATTTTATTTTAACGAACTATTTTTATTGCCGATGATAAAATAACCACATTATTGTTTGTTATTCACTAACATTAAGTGGGTAGGTAGCTACTTACTATTTGTTCGCCGTCATCATCGCATCAAAAATAAATGTACCTACAGTCCGTATTTTTGAAATTGTTTTATTTTTTAAACAAAAAAAAATCTAAACAGTTTTTGTTAATATTACTTACTGGAAAAGTGTGAATAACATGAAAAAGTGATTTCCGTTGATAGGTTTGCGTACAACTAACTACGTTCTAAATTGGACAAGTAAAAAAAAATTATTGTAGATAATGACAGAATCAAGGTAAAAGTAATTTTAGTAAAGAATGTCAAGTTTGAATCCCAAGAATACGATGTCTTGATGTACTCTTTTTCATTACTATAATTTCATAACTACTAGATAATTGTTACTTACTTGACTAATTAATTGGCGAATGTGAAAGCAATGGGGCTCCTTGCCATCGATCCACGTTATCCTGTCGCTTCGGACGGTCTGAGCCTCTGTACTGCCGGGATTTGATACTAGTTGACCAGCCTGTGTAATACATCAGAATATAATTAAGTAATCCTACTAATCCTACTAATATTATAAATGTGAAAGTTTGTAAAGATGTTAGGAGTAAGTCCTTCACGCTCTAACCGTTGAACGGATTAAGCTGAAACTTTATAGATAGTTTGCATCCAGAAATAGCACATAGGATAGATTTTATCCCGATTATAGGTGCCCTTGGGATAAATACAATTTTTTTTAAACTTCTCTTTCGCGGGCGAAGCTGTGGGCGTCGTTTAGTCTACTATATAAAATGTTAATGTTGACTAGCTGAACGGCACCGTTTGGCTCGAAGGCCTGAATCAGTGGACATATGGAAGAATGGAACCATGGAGGAAGCTCTAAGATATAATTATTTAGAGATAAAGATAGTATCTCTTGCGTCTTAAGAGTAATTACACACTGAAGTAAAGTCTTTACGAAGTTTAGATGATTATGACGTTACGGTCAGGTCAGACTTCTCATAGTAAATTATCAAAATATCGTAGGCACCTACTTACTACAACTAAAAATGAGTCAATAATTAAGTGACGTCATTTATTGTCTAACTAGGTAATTAGAGTGTGTAATTAGTTACATGTGGTTAAATGGTTAGACCACATAACCACAATCAGCCTATGCCTTAATGTAATGATGTCGTTGAATCGTGACTCCGAGCACGTGCTTAAAGGTGGCCTTCGCAAGGGCATAATGACGAGATAAATTTCGAGTTCATTGGTTATTTACTTACAGTATTGCTTACCTACATACTGTTGACATTTCAGCCAGCTAATAGCGTGCTCGATATAAAAAGGTCTTAAAATGATACTAGATATGCAATACTTAGAGCCGTTTGTTATCGCGAAATTGCTAAGTAAATTTTGATAAGGTTTTTTATTGCAACGATTTTGTTACGGTTCCTACTATGTTTTGTTTGGCTGTTAGCCAGCTAATTGTAAATGATGAGTTTCATATCCGCCTCTGCTTTTAACATAGCATAATAGAAAGGCTTCGAATAAACACGTGTGAACTTTCTTTCTTTTCTTAAATAGAGTCCTATACGTTAGTTACTACATTTTTACGTCTAACCGTTTTTATTTACCGCCAAGCAGCATGACGACATTTTTAACACTTCTAATTCTATATCCTAACAGGGAAATATACATTATACTCATATTATATTATTAATTATATGTAGAATTCTATTTTTAACCACATTTTAAAATTCATCCTATCATACCAACTACTTCGACATGTATGGTAGTTAAAGTTAACATGGTGAAGAAGTTCATAAAGCCAATTTTGTTTCAACTATTTTTAAAGAATTGTTTTTTTTTTATTGGGTCAATACTCACACAGTCCTCAGACAGAAGGCCCTGTTTATAAACAGTTGATGTAAACATCTTTCAGCCAGGTATATTGTTCCACATAATGTGCTATAATTAAATTTGACTATAGAGTGGGTTACTTGCTTTACCATAATTATTGGGCAAATTGTAATTTATGCATACCTATTGGTTCAGCTGCATTGTGTAAAAATAAACTGTATGATTCAACAGATTTACCTAGCTTGAATTTAAGGTTATGAAATTCTGTACACTTTTAAAATTTTATAATCATGGGTAATAAGTTGTTATCTATCAGTATTTTTAAAATATTGGTTCCTAAATCCTATACTTGATTAGCACAGAACATCTAAAGAAACAGAATACCAAAAAGCCGTCTGAACACAATACTCCTCTACAAATGGCCATATGATAAACAATCTATACCCCGTTTTTTTCGCCGTGATATAAAAGGTAAACAATCTTGGCACAACTTTTATTTATTACATAAATAAAAAAAAATATATAGAAGTATACAGAAATTTATTTTAACATTAAATTATTGTTTATTCTTTAGTTTTTTTTAATTTGTGTCTGTCTTATTTTTAAATCGATAATTACATAAAAAAGACAGTGTAAGATTGTTTACCTTTTATATCACAACGAAAAAAACGAGGTATAGATTATACAATTAATTTTAAGCAGTCAAAAGGTTAACAATGTGTTAGTAAGAAAACTAACACTTAATTTGCTGCTTTATGTAATCAAATGATCAATAGTAAAGATGTGATATTGTTCCATTTCAGGTAATCTAGGGGACAATAGAACAGTAACACAGGAAGTTACCTTGACTCATTGCCCTGCTTCTTTACACAATTAAGTACACAATAGACTGACAACTGCCTACTGCATGACAAAGTGAAACAAAAAAACAAGAAGCTAAGACAACTTTTTAGACTACAAAAAATACCTATTAAGCATGTAATTCTTTCTTTTGAAGTTTGTATGTAAGAACATGGATTTTTAACAAGAAATGTTGCCTGAAGGAAATAGTTAGAACTAAAGGAATACTGTACTGGGTTGAACCTATTTATAGATTTTTAATATAGTGGAATAATAATACATAAATTGTGTAATGCATAACGTAAATGTAAGGTTAATAAGCTATAAATATAACCAATCCTATTTTGATGAATACTAATAATAAATTAAATTATAATTTTAGGTATTCTTCTTAAAAAAAAATTAACTACGCAAAATTAAACAAATTATAAGAAAAAGTCATTCATACGAAAAACTTACTAAATTGTATTCTAAGCATTTTGAATAAATCACAATTGTTAAGTCATACTTATGTAAGTGCATTGTGCAACCATGCAAGGTTGTACCAGTGTGGTTCAAACAATTACAACATGAAAACAAGTTGGAAGAGTTGAGTAATTCATTAAATAGATTGCACACTTTGTTTACAACAATAATTTGTAACTTTCTAATCAGTGGATATTATTTTATGGAGGATAATAATATGAAATATTAAAAAATGCTTGTTTCAAGTCTGTATATTACCTTAGTATTTTAGGGTTCAACGAACATCAAATAATAGTAGTCTTTATCCCTGGAATTTTGTGTCATATTAAGTTAATTTCTATTGTAAAGATAAGAATAAAATTATGAGACTCATGTCATAATCCTAAAATGTTTAAAATTATGTTTATTTAGTTTTTGGTAGTATTTTTATAGTATAAATTGGCGTACAAACCATATAAGTGAGATTTAATAAAGTTTAAAAACATAAGTAGGTTTAATATAATGGTGATGCTTTTAAATTTCTATAAAGTCAGATGTTTTTGAGCACTGAATTTGAAATTAATAAATAATTAGTGTAATAGTAAATAAAGGTAGTACTCACCGTGAAAATACCAGATCTATACATTTCTAGCACTTCTTTTAACACTAATAGTCCTCGCTCTTTGCCTAAGAAATTGTTCAATACACATACACCATACTGCGTCATGTCTTGTATGACCCTCTGGCAAAGGTCATAACTGGGATCTGCAGGGTCCATGAAATAACTGTTTAACACATTGTTGAAGGGCGCAGGACTACCCTTCAAAGTAGCCTCAGGGTACTCCCGGGTTCTTATGTTCTGCTCAGTATTATAACCTGGTATCGCAAGCATTTTACTGTCACTCTTATTTACAGCTTTTAAGACATTAGAAGTACTGGCCGTGGTGAAGTCCAACGAGCTCAACTGCTGTGCAGATTCGCTCAGAATCACCTCCTCCGAAGACCCTTCGTGAACTATGGCACTCTCCTTGGTTAAATTGCTGTTTGTATACACTACACTAGATGTAACACAAGATGAAGGACACTCCTTCAACGTTTTGTCTGGTTCACTATGTTCCGCACAACACTCGCTAACACTACTTTGACCAACGTTCTCGATTTGCGAGGTATTATTATCACTAGTAACAACCCTACCCTCCTTTTTAACGTTTCTCCTTTTTGACTTCTTCAATTCTCTCGTTCCAATTTCTTGATTTAAGTCCTTATTATTGTCCGAAATTTTATTATTGAGCTCTTTCTCCTTATCACTCTTTGAATCCTCCGCGTTAGAAGTTGTATGGTCACCCACTTTATCCTTTTGCCGTCCTTGTTTTTGTAACTTGGGTGCGCAATCACTTTTATGTCTTCTCCAGTCTTGTCGTTGATGTTCTGTGTTACAATAATAAATATTGAGACAACGACCACATCTCCGATGTGTTTGCTGATTGCAAACGGCGCAACAAGCGAGTACGCCTTCTAAATTCATTCTGAAATAAATTCTTTCTGCCGGCGCTGCTGAACCTGTCAGATCAGTCAACATGATAGCAAATACAAACGTCAATGTCGTCAATGGTCAGTTAGTGACGTTTATTTTTTTTATCTCTCTGTGAGAGCAATGACTTTGATTCCAGAGTTTTTGCCAAAGTACCGTACATAGAGTAAGATAATATTATACGCATAGAGTAATAATACGGAATAGAAAGCTCACCATAGTGTTGTTACTTTATGTTCGGATTCTTACTGCGTTTAAACTTAAAATAAAATGAAGAGAGAAAAAATACTTTAACTATTGGCAGCGTTGCCAGATATATTTTGTAGGAAGTCGGGATTTTCGAAATTTTTACCGAAAAAGCGCGACTTTAATGTCGAAAGCGAGACAAACTAAAAAGAAGTATAAAGTCAGAAGTTTTGGAAAAATGTACCACCCTCATCAATACTTTTCAGTATTTCGATTTTTACTTTTGTTTTAATGATAACTAGTCCGAGTTTTTTAAGTGATTTACCCTATCGTTAGGTGCTTGAATCTGGTCGTTAGGTTACGTTACAATGAAGATTGTTTTCCTAATTAAAAGGGAAACAAAAATTAATAATCAAAGTGAAAAATAGTTTTAAAATCCCAAAAAAGCGGGACAAAATATCCTGTCCAGCGCGGGCCACCTCACACCACCTGGGACGTCTGGCAACGCTGACTAGTGGTGAAAATGTTATTAGCTAGACGAACACGTAAATTAAATAAAAAATGGTAAAACATGTCAAATTACCCTTATAAACTTAAATCTACACCTTTTCAGCATCAGCAGCATCTTTTCATCAGGTGGAGTTCATCGAGTAGTGGAGAAAAATAAAAATCGATTTGTAAAAAACTATTTATTTAATTTTAAGTAAATGTCATACATTTTTAAGTACGATAATTATTTTCTTACAATAATAGATTTTTCAAAAAGGTAAGACCTACAATATCTGGTGAAAAAAAAATCGATTGACCTCTATTTACGGTACCTAACAATACCTACATAGTTTTATTAAGTATGTCTTATTACTAAAACAAGGATGTGATAAAATTATGAATCAATCATAAAGAACGCTGAAATATTTTGCTTTATTTACAGTTGTGATGATAGAATTTCATGGACAGATTTGATGATACGGTAAAAAGACCACATTGTCGAAAAAAGACTAGATTAGTTCTACATCGACCAAGTCACGATAATATACAGAAGAATTGTAAATAAACAATTTATCAGCATATTTATTTCTGACAAGACTCGATGATAGGAACTAAAGAGCGTACAGGCGTTCGTCGCTTCAGTCGACGCACGCCCCTGCGCTTGCTTATTAGATTAACTAAAGACTAATAGTTATCAATATCTACAAGTACTTTGAAAAATCTTGCACTTCTGATACAGTCAGATAAAGATAAATATTTTATTAAGAAGAGATGTGCAAAACTTTAAAAAGTAAAAAATATTTTTGTGCATCGCAATCTTAGGCATACAGAGCAATAATTATAGTTACTTTGCAGTGAAAATAAAATATTGCATATTTTTTATAATTTGTTATATTTCGTACTCAATTACTGTTAACGTTTTAAAACACACGGATTGTAAATTTATTACAAATATTGCAATATATAATTTTGTATAAGATAAGAATATATATCATTCAATCAACAACTAAGAAAGAATGCGATGTACAATGATTTCGCCTGTGATGTGATCGTTTTAATACTTTCACATTTTTAGTTCAATCACACCACACGCTTCATAATTTTATTGTTGATAACATGTTAATTAATTAAATAATAACAAAAAGAATATTATGGTTACATACTAAATTCATTTACCACTTAGGTCATTATTTCGCGTTCAACTTTTTTTATTATTACGATGCAGAGAAAGAAGTAATTATGTTATCTAGCATCTACAATGATCATTACCTCGTAACTGACAAAGCTTGGACCCGATTGTATTAATTTTTGTGTCGATAACAATTTTCATAAGCGCGTATCCGACCGCGCATTTTGCTTTACCATAGAGTAAAATACGCTTTCCTTGTCTATAAGGAAAAAAGAAATTAACGATTTTTAAATTAAACTGGCCATATTCTAGCAATCACTACAAGTATTCTACTTTTACTAATGCAGAGATTATTGAAAATTGAGTCCCGAAAGTAGGAGTGGACCATAGGCCACGTGATCGCTAAGAAATAGGCAGTCTCAATAAGAGCTTTCAATTTGCTACCATTTTACCTCTAAACGGCGCTCCTTAGAATTCGGTTTGAAAGTGATAATTACGCATTTATTTACTCTACACATTCAAAACAGTTTGGAAAGTCTTGTTTTATTAACAAACCAATAACTATTTTTTAATTAAATATACCATAAAATATTGTATTAAGTAGCGACGTCTAGAGGGTTTTCGTATAGTCCTACACTCTCGAATGGTCATCGTTAGTTGGTAGTACAGGCGCCGGTGGTGCGTGTAGTACTCTCGCTAG
>LGAG01001221.1:10487-49804 GCA_001278395.1 Lerema accius | reverse complement strand
ACTAATAGTCCTAAATCGTACTTTTTTAGTCTTTTTTTTAATTGTTTATTTCTCAAAAGTGAGTAAGATTTTTGTTAATTCTTTTTGTAATAATAATAAAACATTAACCAATTTAAAAGTATTTTTATTAAAGAATAATAAATTCTTATTAATTTTCAAAATATTAGAGGTTTTCCTTAAGGGGTACGAATTATGCAAGTTTACCCTACGTTTCTTTCAATACGAGTCAGCCTAAATTAGAAAGTGAAATTAGCTTTACTTTTATGGAATACAAATGATGACAATTCAAACTACGAATGAGTCGTGACGTGACCAATTTCACTTTGCGTGTGCAAGGAAAAGTGATAATAGGGTTAGTCTATACCTATACTTTACAAAACTCTACAGTTCCTGCCTCTATTTAATTCCAATGTTAACTTACGTACGGCTAACTTATTATAAATGTATAGATAATTTTTTTTATTATTTAAAATTATTGTCTATCTGTCCTTTGTGGCGGCATTCAAATCAGAAAAGCGAACCGGTTGAATTTTTTTTTCAAAATTTAAGTAAAAAATATTTACAGATTTCAGTAACAACCTCATAGCTAATTTATTAAATAATAAAATTAACGTTTTTAATGACTTTTCTAATAGTTTTCCGGAATTCAGTTATTTTAGTTATGGTACTTATAGATTACCTTATGAAACTAATTTTATATAAGTAAGGAGATTACGATATTACTAGCTAGTTACGTAAAATTAATTATTGTGTGCATTATATCTTTAAAGTTAATTATAATTACAACGCAGCCTTCGCTTATTGATTATTGAATCGCGAAAGCTGGTATGAGGAATTATTAATTACTCTACTAATTAAGAAAATTTTGTACGTTACGCCGTCGTTATATCAGGTACAGGCGCCTTATGTTTAATTACTCTTTAAATTTACATAATGATGTTACGTAATTGTTGATTAATTTTCCTGACATTTTCGCCATTTCAGGGAGTAGTAATTATAAAATTATATTTTCGACGATGTACGATTTTACTTCTAAAACCGACTACCCCTGAAAAAAGGCACTGTTTTTTGAGCGTATGTATCTGTATCTTTTCTTTGGCACGCTCTTTAGCCGAAATTATTGAATGACAACTAGTTTCACCGCTGTGTAGTATCCGCGTAGCATTCGTAGAGCATTCATCCATCATTCATTTGTTCATTCATCCATTAGCCTTTCAACGTCCACTATTGGACATAGGCCTCCTAATTAGCACCACTCCATTCCGAAAGATCTTCTGAATGCAGCGGATGCCCACGATCTTCTTTAGAGGGTTCGTCTACTTAGTAGAAGGTCCTTTATGCTCCTTTTTAACCGATTTCAAAGATGAGGAGGTTCTCAATTTGTCTGTTTTTTAATGCATGTAACATCAAAACTTTTTACTGCGTGGACCGATTTTGATAATAATTTTATTGTTTAAAAGCTGATACTTTCCCATTGGTCCTATTTTAATGGCACTAATTAAAGTGGTCAGTAACTTAAAAATCCCGGCAGTTACATTGAGCAGTGGAAATAATGAGTTGGGCAGTAAAATATTTTTTGGGCAGTAAAATAAAAAGTGTGGCAGTAAAACATGAGCAGTACTAAAAATACAAAGTGGCGGTAATTTTATCATAAAAGGAGCAGTTCAATAAGTAATTGGGCGGTAATACATGAGCAGTAATTTAAAACAAATTGGCCAGTTACATTGGGCAGTTATTATAAGCAGTTAATGTGGGCAGTTAAATTAATATTTTTAAATAATGATAAGAATTTGAAAAAAATCTCATTTTTAATGGTCTTTGGTTGGGTTAGGTTAGGTTGGTATGATTTTATTCGTTCGGAAGGAGAAAACCCGCGTCAGCGGTTTTCCGACGACATCTGTGACATAATCCAATTATACAATAATGATAATCGTGTAGACTTCAATTAAGTGGGCAGTAAAACTTATAAAATGGCATACCAAAAAGTTAAGTAAAAAACGCGTTATTTGACGACGAACACTAAAATGTGAAGGTGTGTTAGGTAAGGGTTAGGTTTAAATTTCGTTTGCCCTATTAAATCTTTATTTTAACCCTACGAGTTATTGCCCTCAGGTTGCTGCTCACAAGTTACCGACCAATTACAACTTTATAACTGCCCACTATTAACTGCCCATTTAATTATTTTACTGCCGAAAAATATATTTATTACTGATCGTTTTCATTTATTTTACTGCCCAAACTTTACTGCCAATGTCATCAATTTTACTGACCAAAATCGAAATAAATTACCGCCGCGTTAAACTAGTGCCTATTTTAATTACAAGATATTATTAATTTTTATTTATGGAAAGGTCACAAACTATAATAACTAAGTTATTAATGAAGTACCTATATAGTAAAGGTACTCGTAAAGCAGTAGGTGAAATCATCAACAAACAAACTCAAAACGTGTTTTAGCGGACGCAACAACTTTTCTTTATGTTGTCAGCCACGTAAATACTGTGAAAGCGCACGAAAAGTTTTAAATGTGACCAACGACCTCTGTTTGGATGTTTGTTTGTTTGTTACGCACTTATTCTTACTCTTTGTACCTAATTTAAAAAGGTAAAGAGTAGGTAAAACGTTTTGTGGCTGGTCTGTTTGCGCAACTGTGGTGTAAAAAAGAATTAAAGACATTTAAATGTCGAAATGCTTTTTGTATGTCAACTTTTATAACTACTGTTTGGATAGGAGTAACAAGTAAACTTCGCTCTGTATGCGAAATGAGAATTTATCTGTGGGTCGAGGTTGACTAACACGAAGTCTAACATGAAAGACATGTCTGATCCACGCTACGGGAGACCAGAACGCTGGCAGCTATTTTGTTTAACGAATTAGTTTGGCGATTCGGTGAGAAAATGCTGCCAGCTACATGCCACCCCAATTTTTTTAGATAGTATAATTTAAGTTCTCGTTTCAATTATAATTGAGTAAAGTACTCATGTAACAAGAACTCTGACGATTATATACTTATTTCATAAGAAGGTAGCTCATAATAATCTTGTCTTCTGTCGCATCTTGTATGATTTCTACAGAGCTACGATGTTACGATACGTCTAAAGCTCTTATAAAGACAAAAAGTATTTTTATCTTTATGTATCGTGCGAATAACGTTGACAAAATACGACTGTAATCTAATATTGCGAACAAAATTACATAGTAGTCGGAACACGTGAGACACTTTCATGAAACTTAACGGCAGATAAAAACGTACGTTTATTGTCAGCAGGAAGTGAGAATATACATTGTTCGTGTCTTAACTTGTCTCCGGTAACCAATTATCTTGCTCCAGGAACCGGATGACGAGATAAAATGTTTTCATAACACATTCCCAAACATTATTGAATGGAAAAAGAAATATTCGACTGTTAAACATTTGGGAAGTATTATAGAAGAAAATTAAGTCGACACTACCACAATGGAGAGGATTATATTCGTCTCTATGATACCTCAGATATTGAAATCTCTCAAGACGTTTAAGCAGTAGAGTGTGCTAAAAAATGGATATTATGTACTACATACATACATACCTACCTACGTACGCTCGTAAAACATTACCTTATTGTTATCTAGAGGTTTATATATTTTATCTTATACAATTTCATGTGACGTCACATGCCCTACAACCAGCGCACAAATAAACCCTTGTAAGGTTACCTACCTCGTTTGTCAAATTATGTTAAGAACTTTCAGGGTACAAATAAACGTGCAAACCGGTCATAGTCATAATACCCGCAGTAAAAAAGTCGGGTAAAAATGCTGAGTCATATTCCACTAATAAATAGACTCTGTAATGTTGGTTTTAATTCCTCCGGGAACTCAACGAGACACGTGAGTGTGACAAAACTATTTATATCAAGATGGCACTTGACGTAAAAAGATCCCGTTCCATCGTAATTTTTCAACGTCCGCCCCTGAGGACCGATAAGTCTTTAATCCTTTTGTGAATTGCGTATTTCGGCCAGGGTTTGAGTGAGCGGAAAAATGGGACGCCGAATTCAGCTTTGAACTCATTTATACTTAGCTTCATGAACTTTGCCCTTCTTTTGATTTTTTTTTGTAATATTATTTTGACTGACAAAGGAAGTAAGTTACCTAAACGTTTGCGAAACTAAATGCGAAACTTTATGATTTCATTTATTACAAATTATCTTAAATCCATAGTAAGGGAATCCGTGAGTTCGTACGGAAGAGATTACTTCTAGAATTAAGTCTAGTTTTGTCCCTCTAACATTTTGTAAGATACAAAAGTTTAAATAAATAATTCTCTACAATATCTTTTATATAAATCATCATGTATCATGTTAATAGTTGGATAATTTTACCCAAAACTCGGTACTACTCACTCAATTTATATAAAAAGCAAGTTAAGGTTATTTAAAGTTTATTTACAAACAATATACATATTTACAAAACACAGTATATGTACAAACAGTTCTACTATTAGTTAACAACAAATAATACATGGCACATATTTTATATTAACTTAGAAAAGTGGAGTTATCCCCTTAATAATACAAGATAGACGTGATTTCAAAATTACAGTAATAAGTATTATTAGGTAGACCGTAAGTTCTTTAAGAATTGTAAAACCAAATATTTAACGTACTATTTTACTGCTCACGGGGCCTGCCAAAATGTGGTACTAACGAAATCACCAACGATAATTAAAGTTTCCTTGCGCTCCATACTGAGGGCTCATCCCCGATGTTCGGCCATAGGTACCTTGAAGGGAGAAGTCACCGTTCTTACCCACTGGCCATCTTCCACCAGCTCCGGCTTGATACGACGTAGGCCCATGGATCATTTTGTTCACATCAAGAGAAGCCGCTGCGTTAGGGTTGTGCCAGTTGAGAGAACCACCAAGGTGCGAAGAGTCTCCATATGGTCCTAGGACACGAGTTCCGTGAGCTTGTCCGGTCAACGTTCCCCGGTTGTCGTTGAAGAACTGATGCTCATAGCCACCTCTACCAAACAGGCCATTGTCGTTCTGCCCAAGAGTTCCAAAAACGCGGCCGTTGTCAGTTTTACGGTCGAAGGTAACGTCACGACGTTGCCTCTGGCCGATGTACCAATCTGGATAGGTCAAGTAGACTTCTTGGTTTTCTTGGTCAATCGCCTGGTACTGACCAGCGACAGCGACTAATACAGCAGCGAAAACGTACAGGAACTTCATGGTGTCTTCTTACAGAATTGCCTCGTTTTATAATCTTGTTTGTCAGCTCTTGAATGCTCAGGACTGAATGAGATGTCCCAAGTAAATCTTCCTATTTATACGATTTTGCTATCGCCAGGGACTTCCTACGACGAAGGAAGATGCGCACGTAAAGTGATTCCCCTTTTAATTCGATCATCTGAACAAATATTTCATCTTACGTTATCTAACCAGTGAATAACCTAATGTTATCAGTGTTTTATTGCGCGATCATGACCAGTGACGAAGGAATACCCGGCTTTTGATAACAAGTTAGTGAGTAAGTCGTATACTTTAAACCCATTTTAGACTACCATACTTTTTTATAACACAATAATAATTTACCCTCGCTTCGCTCTATGGAGTTCATAATTTTTTTTTGACAATTCAGATGACTCGAAAGTCAAGACTCATTTTGTGTCACTTTACCATAGGAGTAACTAAGTATATACGAGTATGTACTATGGCTGCCTCACGACTAATATATTTTCTTTGTATACTCGGTGTACTCTCTGGAATAAAGAACACAAGCCTTTCTGCCGTCTACCAGAATCCGTAACTTATTAGTCACGGAACGTATCTCGTGGAATGAAAGTATCTTGTAATCTTATGACCTATGCGTCTACGATAGCTGTCCCAAGCACGTCCCGGCCGCCTCTCTACGGACGAGGTCTTCAAAGTACTTTTCCTTTTATTTAAATAAGATTTTCTCAGATTTCTCTCACGATATTGAATGGAGAAGAAATAATATAAGTACATAACAATATAAATACGCCAATTTTCTGTTTTCACTGTCGAAAATTTTGGTATACAGGTGGCTTCGGTGTCCTCTGACATGATAAGGGTTACAGGCGAAAGATAATGCTGCTCGCCAAATGTGAATTTATAGGCTATATTATACACTTTACAGAATTTATGAAAAAAAAAAAATTTCCTGTGCTAGTAGGTACCCCCATGATCATACGATAAACGTGCCAGCAGGATTACCTTCCGCACTTCATTCGGTAGTCCAACTATTGCTCATTATAATTACCTATAGTAAAAGTATAAAAACACCCAATTCATTTTTGTCGCCATGCCATCACAAATATGACCAGCTAAAAGCTAGCTATTATTTTTTAATAAACTTTGTGACTTTTCTGTCGATGTTGCTCTTATCAGAGTAACACAGGCCATCCCCTGAAATTATCATAGCGCCAGGGATCGGGGAGATACCGTTTATGTATTCGGTAAACGATAGGACGGCTTCCAGTGTCTTTGTAAAGCTTAGTCATAAGTACGTAACTAGTTTACTTTTCTGTATGATATTGCGTTAAGAAATATGAAAGTTACGTAATGATTTTTTAAAATTTTTATCTTGTTTGGTGATATTCTGACGATGTAGGTACTATTTGAAAGATTTGTTAAAAAAAATAAAAAAATATTTCAATCGATAGATGTGTATTCAACATGTTTATTTGTAAGAATAAGTATATTTTTATTCAATTTAAGTATTTTTAATTACATTATTTACAACATTAACTATTAACACACCTTATATTTTTGCGTTTAAAATTATCTATAATCATTGATTTTTGGAAAACTAATAACATGTCTGCTGACTCCGGCAATTTGACATCAAGTGCGTGTCGTGACGTGACGCATCAATCGTACAGTCAGTGTATTTTTTAATTAGCACAGATAAAATATAATTTACATTAAACGTTCAGTCCGAGCGAACACTTTCACTCGCCGGCTCATGCGACATAGCAGCAGTGAAACTTAAGAGAGAGCTCTTCTGTTATTAGTAGCGACGATCACCTTAGTAATGTAATACAATGCTCGGATTTTGATATCAATGCAGATAATTGTGACTAGGTCATCTTTATCTTCATATATCTACATAATTATATTCTTAGCGTACTGTGTTTGTCACTGATCCACTTATAAGCAGCTGTACCGATTTCGATAACAATCGCGATGTATTTTAGAGGGACTGAATGTGGTTAGAACTACAATCAGATAAGTACCTAGGTAACGCTGATGTCGTGATACTTTAATGGGAGATAAATCAAGGGATTAGGTGAACTTTGAACAATCTGTTAATACACGTATTACTTTGCAACATAAATTTCGCCATGGATTTGTTTTTCACTTAAAAGCCACTGAACAAATACTTAGAAAGTACAGGCGAGACTTCATTAGTTCATTCATTTTATTATAAAGGAGTTTCCCGTAGGTACGCGTGTTAAATTAATGGACTTTTGTAATAATCCTGGACCAATGGTTGGTCCCAAACGTGGCATCGTCAAGGTATATGAGTCTAACGACACCCTAACGAATATTCATTTAGCCTTAATCACTGCTTAGGGTTGCCACATTCGGCATTCAACTAATATTGTAGAGTTACCAGATTTTTCTGAGATTTCCTATAAAATTTAGACTATGTACCGGTGAAATAGGTACTAAATATTCCGTCAATCAGTTATCCCTAAAGGTTCGGTATACTAAGGCACCGTAAAAGTTAAGGTACTAAGTAATCATTTATTTATTTCAATATAACTTTTTTGGAGCTTAATAGTTTACGTAAATGTAGTTTTTTCCAATTATGATTCCTAAACTCCATCAATTTAAAAGTTTGACAGGCAACCCTAACTTGACTGACCTGATTTCTCTTTTGCCAGTATTGTATTAAACCATCTTTTCTACTTCAAGGTCCTATAGGTCCATTTCATGAGTCATTTGTCTATCTTTTTTTTCTTTCATACAAACATTCTTAATTTCTTAATCTTCTTCAAGTAGTACCTACTAATTTTCCTCAGTATTTCTTAAGTGTGGCCAAAGTTTTGCAATCATAAGTTTGTATTGGCGTAATGCACGCTGATTATCTTAGAGCCAGCGAAGCATAAAGTTTAGTTTAATTAAGTTAAGCTATGTTTCCATTTAAATTTAACCAATAATACGTAGTTCTTTCTCGATAGATACATTTTGCAATTTCAAGAAAAGTACCTAAGTAAGTAATATGTATTGCCATATTATAGGCATAATATGTGTCCTTTCCCTATTCTTCATTAAACACAATTTACGGCACATTTGTGGTGTAATTTACCTAGAGCAATGCGTCATCTTCAGAGACATTTTGGGGAAGTACCTAAGTTTAGTTTTAGTGGAAATACCCTAGAATAATATTCTACTATCTGTTATGCTTTTTTTTGACTGTATTAATTATTATACTTCCTTCCGTAATTATTTATAATACTTACTTTACTTATTTAATTTAATAAAAAATAAACTGAGACTTCTGTTATTCTGTAAGAATATTTTAGCTTATAAAAAAATATATATTCCATTATTATTATTATTCTTAGTTTTATTTTTGTATATTATGTTGTAAGTTTTGAGATAAGTTTTTGTATTTTTAGTCTGTTTTGTGTCACTTACGTACTCTATATAAATTAGGCACTAATTAAAGTGGTCAGTAACTTAAAAATCCCAGCAGTTACATTGAGCAGTGGAAATAATGAGTTGGGCAGTAAAATATTTTTTGGGCAGTAAAATAAAAAGTGTGGCAGTATAACATGAGCAGTACTAAAAATACAAAGTGGCGGTAATTTTATCATAAAAGGAGCAGTTCAATAATTAATTGGGCAGTAATACATGAGCAGTAATTTAAAACCAATTGGCCAGTTACATTGAGCAGTTATTATAAGCAGTTAATGTGGGCAGTTAAATTAATATTTTTAAATAGTGAAAAGAATTTGACAAAAATCTCATTTTTAATGGTCTTTGGTTGGGTTAGGTTAGATTGGTATGATTTTATTCGTTCGGAAGGAGGAAACCCGCGTCAGCGGCTTTCCGACGACTTCTGTGACATAATCCAATTATACAATAATGATAATCGTGTAGACTTCAATTAAGTGGGCAGTAAAACTTATAAAATGGCATACCAAAAAGTTAAGTAAAAAACGCGTTATTTGACGACGAACACTAAAATGTGAAGGTGTGTTAGGTAAGGGTTAGGTTTAAATTTCGTGTGCCCTATTAAATCTTTATTTTAACCCTACGAGTTACTGCCCTCAGGTTGCTGCTCACAAGTTACCGACCAGTTGCAACTTTATAACTGCCTACTATTAACTGCCCATTTAATTATTTTACTGCCGAAAAATATATTTATTACTGATCGTTTTCATTTATTTTACTGCCCAAACTTTACTGCCAATGTCATCAATTTTACTGACCAAAATTGAAATAAATTACCGCCGCGTTAAACTAGTGCCTATAAATTACTTCCTTATAAAGTCCTATTATTCCATCCTTTGTTTTCCTCACATTGATTTTCTTATTACAATATTTTTTTCTTCACAAATAGTAGTTAACTTAGTTCTAACCTTGGTGTAAGTAGGTCTTGTAAATTCGTGCTCCGTAGTAATTTCCTTCGCTCGATAGGTGGAATGCGTGAAGGAAAATATTAAATCTATTGAGTAACTCAATTTGGTTTGAATAATTTAGTCTTTTACGAAGTTTCTCAAGCTACTTACAAATCTATTTAAACACCATAAATAGAAAATTCTGTTCATGTTTTAACCATTTTAGGACGTAGAAGTTTTGAAATGCAACAAACATTTGAGCACTAAACATTTTAGTTGTATACAATGTACTTATATTTGTATTCATTTTATCCTTTCCCGAACTAAACATAAAGAGAGTTATGGGTAGAGGTTAATGAATGGGCAGATATTAAATTAATAACTTTAATGAAGCGAGTCTCCACAAAGATATCAGTTTCACTTGCGGTTAGTGGCTAGCGTGTACCGGCGATACGATAAAAAGAACTATTCTCGGCTATCGTATATTTATTAACAGCTGATATTTATCGAAGATTATTAAGTGATAATTCAACTTTACTGCATTCAATTGTTTTCTGTGACAATTTAACATTTCTTACATCACCTATCATTGCCTTAGTATGTAGTAAGGAAAAGGAAGAAATAATGGAAATACGTTTGTATTCATTAAGTTAAACAATTTTTCAGTCAATGCTTTAGGCAATCCATGTATTGCCAAACTTACTGCCACCGTAGCAGCGCTCCTATACACTCATAGTATTTGGCCATAGTGAAAATGACAAAACTGGACAAACACATTACCTTAAGTCCTGTTACATTCCTATACGACGTAAAGTAAATTAAAAAAAAAGAAAGTTTTTTTCTATAGTCGACTAAAAGTCTATTGCGCGACAATAGACCCTGTGTACGGTATGCGTTCAGTGACCTATACGCGGATATGACGCTGGAAAATCGTTCCAAACAGCCTTCTATACACGACTCACTCGTACTTTGGTATTAGAAGCGAGTGTGGAAGGTGAGAGCTGCACGTTGTATCAATTTCTAAAATGGTATTTGAAATAGGTTGAAATTAAATACTAAGTAGTACAGATATTGTATTGAAAAACAAGTTATACTTAAGTAAAATTACATTAAAGTTACATTTAATGTAGAGCGTATTGAACTAAAAGAGGAGTAATTAGTGCTATAATTTTTGATGGTCCGCATAGCCATACAGTGGTTACTATGTCGAGGGTGGTCGAGGTCCATCTAATACAATGGTTCCTACCCTTTTCAATATTATTACCCCTGTGACCTATGAGGAAAACTGATTTTACCCCGATTGTAAATGTTATCAAAATAAACAATACAAGTAACTTGAAAAAAATTTACAATTCTAATAATTAAGCTGTTCGTTACCCCCATATAATAGTTGATTTACCCCTGGGGGATAATTACCCCCAGGTTAGGAACCCAGGTTCTAATGGCTCCTGGGTTCAATTAACAGCAAGGCAAAAGTCTTAATGATGAATTTAAGTGTCTGTTATCACTTTAGGGGTAAGTTCTTTTTTCTTTATGTGTTGTTTACATGGTACTCACAACACAAAGAACCCACCGAAATAAAGCAAAATAAGTTTAGTACCTACCTATCCAAATATGGGAAAAAAGAAACACATAGATAACTGGTTCATTCGTTCGTAGAACTTTTTAATAAATCAATGGTGAATTATAGGATTTGTATAAAAATATTTGGTACTAGGTACGCAGAAAACAATAGAATTCTCCTTCCCCTCAAAGTGCTCCAAACAACTTAATTTATTTGGCAACGGGATCGGCCTCAGACCTTTAATATCCGCTTTGTTTATAAAATATTCGATTTATCGTATTAATATTACTTTCAATAAAACGGAAGACTGAGCGATAGGACTATTAGTAGATATTTACTTATATAAGTAATTTGTTTTTTATTTATATTCGACTGCGCAAAAAGGAGAGTAAAGTTTTCCGAGTGTAATGTACAAGTATGTATACAATTATAATTATAATGAAGTACCTACGGCTCTCCTTGAAAGTTAAAATAACAATAGGTTTTACGCATTGCAGATTAAGAAAGAAAGGGCAGATCCTCTTCAAATGGTCGATTCTGAATAATTCCAAAAAAAATTTTCACTACACACATATAAAAAAACAAAGAAATACGGTCGAAAAACTGGCGCAGGCGATAATAAACCAAACTTCTCTACAAAAAGTTGGTATAAATGTGTTTTATCAAAGCAAGGTCAACTTACAGCCAATGAAAGTCAAAATGGCGTGTTCGGAGCGCATAATTTATGCGTTAATGAAAATGCAGTCAAACTTCAATACAAAGCGACGCGCCAACCGGGCACAACTTAAACTTAAACCGAGGCGCAGTTGCCTCGGCTTAGTTATTATAGTTTGCACGCAAAAGTTCTATTAAGAATAGCAAATCATATATGAATCATATCTTTGGGTTGTGTGTTAGTTGTATGACTTATAATAATAGGTACGTACTGCTTAATGTGCTATAGTAGGTAAGTACGTAAACTTACATGTAGGTATTAAGTTTCTATTTTTAAGCAAGCTAATAGACTATTGCAACGACGATATAAAAATAAAATTATTGTCAAATATTTTATAACTTTTAGGTTAATAATAATAATACATAGTTACCCTACTCCACACATAACATTTAAATAATTTCATAGTTCTAATTTAAACAAAGTCTTGTACCTATGATTTTCAGATAAATGGAGCAATTCGCAAATTCTCAAATAATAGATGGAATTTATGTAATAGAAGTGTCTTAGTCTAAACTGAATAGATTGCTGTTCAAATTACTATCGCCTCAATGGCTATGTAAGCTAACTGCTAACAATAGTAGAACGGATAATTGGCAGACTAGCGAACACTATTCAGCACCCATAGCGGGATAAATGTTCTACTTACTATTACTAATATTAGGTAATAATATCAACCTAAGAACATTGTAATAGCTGTTATTAAAAAATATGACTAAATCATAAAAAATTAAGATTGAAGAAAAGTAAAAATTTCCAAATTTCGGTAAAGAAAAAAAAACTTTAAGAAAATAGAAAATATGTGATTATTATAGATACCTAACTCATATTTAATTAAAAACACTGAATAATTTTAGATTTGGATTCGATATTGCTTTTAATTCGCAGAATCAAACCTTATTGAGCTCGAACGAATTACGGCTCAAAGTAACAATCAATCGAATAATATCAATCGTATCAATCAATTGTAATGTAATTAGCTCAATCAATCGTAACAAATTAAATCTAATTCGAGACGCTACTCAATCATATTGCTACTTAGGTATTACTCTAATATCAAGAGTAGGTATCCATTGAGATATTTCGTATCAATTTCGTTTTGATTCATGACTCAATCTGACTCAGAAATAGAATAAACTCTAATATTAAAGTTTCTGATTTTGTTCAAGATTTTAAAAGAAAAGGCTTCTATGTATTCTTAAATTGTAAATAGACAGCGTTTCCTTTTTTATATTCCCTTTTTCCATTTTCTATACATTTTCCTTTTGGTTTTATAATAAAATGACTTGCTTAATAGCCTACTAACATTTGAGATGATAATTATCTTCATTTAATGCTGTGATTGAATATTACTAAATAAATGTAGGTTCTCCTAGGTACCACTACTACTACCTACTACTAGGTTACTAGGTAAAGTAGTAAATAAACATTATAGTAATACCTTCAGGTAGGTACTAAGCCAATATAATTCTTCTGTCAATATTTATTTCTCAATATTTGAATAGGTATATGAAACTGAAAACAAAGTCAATCCAATATCGAATACAAATTCATAAAGCACTCGAATCAAATAAATTACACTGCAAAAAAAAACAAATTTTTTCATTCCCATCAAATATTTGGATTCAATCTGTGATATATTTCATGGACGCAAAAAGTGAGGTCCATTTTTTTCTTTTTTTTTAACGATCTGACATAATGTCACCGACCACGGTCTGCCGAGCAATGTACGGGGAAACGTTATCAATTGAACTAATAACGTTATCGTTTTTCCCTAGTACGGTTCTATGATCCAAAGACTATATACATATTTTTTGGTCTGTGAATAATTACGTAACCATTTTAAATTTCGAAAAGATCAATAGGTTCATTTAGAATTGATAATATTACTTGCTTCCTCCTTCCCTAAAAACTTGTAGGTACATCAGATCGGCATTCATCTTCCATTGCATATTGCATGAGCTATGGCCAGATAAGAATTTGCATAACATTCTTTGTAGTTAATCTGAGGTATGGCGAAATGGGTCGAGCTAGCGGATTTGTGACATGACTTATGACTATAAAGTGGTAGCCTGTATGACGGTTGGACACAGCCGAGAAACATAATTGCGGGAAGCGTTTGTGACGTTTAAAACTACAAAGCGTATATTATTACGTATTTCTAGGTAATTTTAGTAGGTCATCATTATTATTATAAGCTATAACTGTCCCACTGTTGGGCTCGGGTTACCTCTCACAATTTGAGGTGTATAGGCCAAAGAAACACTGGCAAATTAAAATGAGAATTTACGCAGTTTCAAACACATTTTTTGGATTGCCTAATTTATCAGGCACTTCAAGTTCCTTTTCTCTTTTTCTATCGTCCTCTAGTATACTTATTTTTTTAGTTGCTAGATGTATATCAGAAAGACCTTTAATCTCATATTGATTTTGTAAATACAGGAAGCAGCGTTGCGTTGCGTATAGCAGACTCGACTCGAAATATCGAATATTATTACTAGGAAGAGCTACAGCGAATATGAAATTTACTGTGAGAATTTCTGTGTTATTTTTAATAGATACCTAACCTACATGAAAGTAGATACATTGTATTACATGTTAGCAAAGGTTTTATCTGCCTGGTTAGTTATCTTACGCGCTGTTAGATGATTCCTAAGATTAACTTGTGTACAGAAAAGTTTTTTGGACATTACAAATTTTTTTATGTAGGTAAATGTGGATTTAGAATTTCTGTTGATTTTAACTTGGGTAAGTATTACTAAATACATATTTTTCTAGCTCTAGGAGAACCTCCGCTTCTTGGAGACGCCCATGCATCGCACCCACTTCCTAGAACCGATAGTATATTCTACACATATTACACGCTAGAAGTGTTATGCATATTTTGATTGCATTTTCGGAGAACCCGTTTATTCGAGGACGCACCAATGAAGCCTTCGTTCAGCTATTATTTAAAGGTAGCGATCACCATTTACCAGCACTGAGTAATTTTGTAATCTGTCGCCATTTCATATAAAAGAAATAGAGAAGTGCACAATTTGTAATGTAGAACAGAAATGCAAGAAATGTAGCACACTTGTCATGCCGAAACAGTTTACTGCCGGCAGTAAAGCTTTCAAGAGAAGCTTAAAGCTAAAGTGCAGCTTATTCTCGGTACACCGCGCACAATATCTAAAATGTACAGTAAGTAGTTTTAAGCAAGTAAACTACTCAGAATCGTTATTTGAACATCGGAAATTACATCAAGTTCTCAGAATTTTATAGTATGTACCTACTTACCTAATATTACTTTGTAATTTAATTGGGAAATATAGACGTAAGTTTACGTGTATTTCAGGAATATAACCGTAGTTATATTGTAATATGTTTCTGCCGAATGAAATAAAACAGAAATAAATTCTTATTGGTAATGAAATGAGGAGTAAAAATTGTACTTAAAATGTGGACTATTTGCATTTCATACTTTTAGAGCAGAATTTTTTAGCAGTGAAATTTTGAGTTCTACATCTTATTGCTTGTTCTGTCCACAACTGTCCCACTGCTGGGCTCGGGTCCTCTCACTGTGTGAGGGGTGCATGCCATAGTCTACCATGCTGGCCTAGTGTGGTTTGGCAAACTACAAATCGTTGATAAATTTATGGAGAACTCACAAGTTTCCTTACGATGTTTTCCTTCACCGTAGCAGGTGATAACTAGTATCTAATACGCTTTAACTTTTTGAATTAGAGGTGCGTGTCATGACTTGTAACCCAGGAAATCCCGTTCGGGAGACCAATATACACACCACTATGCCATCATGCTTGTTCTGTGTTAATTTAATTTCATATTTACGACTGTATGGGATAGAAAGTGACCCACTTGCGCCATACTCGTGGGTAATATCACTGGTGAAATAACGGTGATAAAAGCTAGACTGCAAGCTCACAAGTGCAGTTAGCACGCTCCGAGATGTTATTGCAACCTGCTCCCGTTACTATTGATCCAATTGGAGAATTATTTGCAAGTAATTGGTCAATTTACATTTCTAACTTATATTTTTTTTTACAGAAATATTTAAGTTAAGTGTTGCCAAAGTGTTTTCATGTGTGTATAAAAAGGCGACTTTCTGCCGATTTTTTGCATCTACTTATAAAATGTGTAATTGTCGAAGCATTGCTTTTAATAAAAAAAATTTAGATATGTCCACATCTTCGCCATATAAACTTTAACCATGCCAAAACTCTACCTCTATACAGATTTCCGAGCTTAAATCCAATCTAACACTTCATTCATCCGTGGTATTCGCGGAGAATGCGAGAGTGGATCGCCCCGTTACCACGGTACTTCGTGGTGAGTAACAGGGTTAACTACGCTGTTAGCTGTACGCAATTTAACTGATCTTGTAGTCTTTACCCGACTGCGCCAGAAGGAGGGGAAAGTCTTTCGAATGTATGTATGTATGTAGATCTATTTGACGTCCTCTACAGCACAAACTTGACGGATATATCGATGTGTGTAGTCATTAAATACTTACTAAGTGCGCTGTCCATCCAAGACAACTTTACTTACCCATCATAAAGTGGGAAAGTAATAAACCATCAATTGACAAGCACGTAATAAATGAAGAAAGTCATTGACAAGGAAATTATAGCATTATTTAATCGTAGGTTCTCGCATCCAATCATATTAACTTTTACAGGTATTAATTAAAAAGGAAAGTTTATAACAAGGCTTTACGTACTGTTAGATTCTAGATTTCTATCACCCACTCATCCATCCAACCATCTAATATCCTGTTGTATTATACTCATAGTTGTACGGATATTGGTTAATGACATCTAAATGGTTACTACTTCTTCCGAGAGGTAATTTTCTTGTCAATAGTTAAGACACTTCCGGTTTTCACTTTCGTTTTCTATAGTTATGCATTTTCCTGCATAGATAGACATAATAAGTTATTGAGATAGGCCTGTAGGTACATAGAAGCCTTAGATATAGAATTAACATGGAAATTAAAATGTTATAATGGAGTAAAGAAGTACTTAGATGTAATTATACTTATGTATAATTGCTCCCTTAAATTAATCTGTTGCTTCGCCCTACAAGGACATTATATTTTAAATAAATAAAATAATATATATTCGCACATAATGTAGGTTAATTTAATCTATTTACAAAAAACAAAATGCTTTCAATGGGTCAATTTTGAAAAATATCAAGAAATATTATCCACATTTTCTAGAATACGTGATAGGCGACGATCAGCCGAGAAAATATTCGCCAACAATCCACAGATTCATAAAAATCATTGTTCAATAAAAATCTTTATACACACCCGAAGAAAAGGTCTTTGAAAGGTCGGGATAATGTATTACTGCCCTTTTGAAAACAACTTTCCATTACATTTACCATAAACCATTTTCACATCAAAGGCTCTAAGCTATACCCATTTTTGTTAAACGAAAATTTTGGCCAGACCCGAATATGACCCGTGAGAGAGGGTTCCGTATACTAATTATTATTAATGAAGTTAATTTATGTTTTCTGTAAATGTTTCTCAGTTGATTCCTCCAAATCATATTCTAAATGTTCGAGTTTGCTTAATTTTTTTTTTCCCAATAAAATCCATATCTCTAAAATTTCCTTTGTTATTCCGGTATTTGAGCTATCAAGTCCGATATGTTGATCGAATTTTAAGCTTTTTTAACTTGGAGAAAATACATGCGACAAACAGAAAGAAGCAAAATATTAAACTTTATGTTTTTTTTTTGGCTTAGAGAACCCTAAAAAGAAATTTGAGGCACAAAACAAGATTAACAATTTTAGATGTCAATCATTTCGCTTACAGTTTTAACAACAGCCATGACCTTATAAAATAAAAATACAAATCGAGTAACGGTTTTATGTCGTGTATTTTATGGCGATTTAACTTTCAAACATTTAAACGGCCCTTGAAATGTTTTGGATCACGCAAAGCTTTTGGATTGTTGTTTAAAACGAATGGATTGGATTAAAATTTACGACGGCGATAAATTATGTGCCAAAAGAGATTATTACGAATCGATACTGCTGTTGTGGCGTTTATAAAGGATAAGAGACACACCTGAATCACTCTGCCTATTATTTTTTCCAGTATTCAGTTACGTAAGGTGCTTACATAAAATAGAAGTATGGCGGCATTTCTACCCTACGATGCAAAAACATTAATTTTGCGAAAAACTCTTTTTATCTATGAATTACTTTACTAAACAAAGGACAGAGTAAAAAGAAAACAACATTGAATTCTGTTAATTAAATATAGTTGATGATTTATTCAAGTTATAAATAAATATTGTATTTATAAGCAGAAATAACTAAGCGATATTTAATTAAGAATATCAAACAAAGTCGTCTGCCAGGCAATATCATTTCTAATAAAATAATTCTGAGTGGCGATGTTTTTAAATGAACCACTCGACTCACTTGCAGCGTATGGCAATCTGCATGAAATATACTTTAGCTACATCTCATTTTAAATGTATACAGTCATATATATTTTTCTTACTCTACGTGACGAGCATCTACTTAGAACATCGAAAGTGGATCGCATATTTACGAAAAAAGTTGTTGTGAACACTCCTTTATTCATGTTTGAATATTTTTTATTTAATCAATCAATAAATAAGGTTATGAGCCCTTAAGTAACGAGTGTATCTAAGCTATAATTTAGTAATTACTCTTTAAAACTCTGCGATTAAACTAACAGAAAAGGCACAAAGATCTAGAAACATGAAGCTTCATTAGAAAGTTTCTTAAAAAGGGATGGACACTACTAAATAAAGCTTTATTCAGTTTACAATCCAAATTCATCCTCTAAAGGACGAAAATGAGAAGTCAAAAGATTGTAGGCTTATAAAAATCGTTTGATTTCCTCTAATCTCGGAAATTATAGTGTTCAACTACGTAATTACCATCTTGGAAATCAATTTATTTTCTGAACGAAATCATGGGTTTCAGTCAATTAATTTCATTTCGTCAAGGCCAAGGTCAAAATCACAACGAAAATAAAACAAATAAGTATTCTATAAATAACAACTTCATTTAAAATTTACGTCGTACGGAGTTTCTGGAACTTTCTAAAAAGAAAATTGCCTCAATTTTTGTAAACGTCTACTGAAGTAGAGTGATATCCCGTTGTGAAATAAATGGTTCTAATTTAATTTCAGTTTTGATTTATACGACAGCGAAAATGCGAGACGCAATATTTGAAGAATGTCACACGGACACTGCTAACATGTTTCTTTTAAATTATTGCTCAGAGCGTAAACGAAAAGATTTACCTATTTAACTTGCTGCAGAAAGAGGGTAATGTTTTTCGAGGGTATGTATGTGTGTGTATGTGTATCTATGTCTGTATATCAATGTATGTGTGTCTATATAATAATGTCTATGTATGTATGTCAATTTCTTAGCCTCACTTAACGCTTCAACTTATTAAGATGTTAATGAATACGAAATGCATTTGTAAGTTTTTATATCTACCGTTCTTGAAATGAATGCTGCCTGTATTACTTTGCAGATGCTTTACCTGGAAAAGAAACTTGTATTAGAATAGGAATACAAAGCATGAATTAAATAATTATAATTAAAATACATCCTGTCTTACTTAATATCTAAGAATTTAACTATTATTTCCTCATCAGTTATGTGCTGGTACAAAAGCAGGTTCCTATACGCTTTTTGTTTTTTAAAAAGAAGGAATTTTCACACCCTTTGTGTATTTTCACGTTTGTTTCTCATTAAGTCGTGTTCTTAAAGCTTCACTCATTGTTAAAACTGGCAGACTGCGCTTTGTTATTTGAAAAACATCGTCGTAACTACTTTACCGTAATTCGAAGTGTCTTGTATGGATCCTAAGTTATCAACGAAATTAAGCAACTGTGGATGATGTAGGAAAATGGCAAAATTTCTTGGCCAATAACCCCTCCGCCAATCCGCACTAGAGCAGCGTGGTGGAGTATGCTCTAGGCTTCCTCAGTTATAAGGAAAGACCCGTGCTCAAGTGGGCCGTTAATGGGTTGAGGCCAAGTTATGAGGAGAATTGTGAACCAACAATAGGTAGTGATATACGAGTACTAATGTTTTTCTCGTCATTTGTCTTGCCTTTCTTTTATCCTGTCTAGTCTACATAGGTTTCCTGAAAAGGCATGAAAAATTCTTCGTCTTCAATTCCTTTGTAATTCCTTTGCTCATTGATGAAGCTCAGTGAAAGAGACACGCTATTCAGTATTTCAGGATGAATAGGCCGTTCATTTCAGTACAAAATTGGGATAGGTATAATTAGTCTTCTCAGAATTCCTCAGAAGAATGGATCAGATGTGTTTATTCTATTTATTCTCAACGGTAACTGTAAGTATTACTTAGAACATAAACATTGTAAGTACCTACTTATCAAAATATGTTAAAAAAGAATACTTACTTAAAGATCGTAAAAAAATTACAGCCTCAAATATAAGTACATTTATTTATTAAAAGAAAATGACTATTAATGTCAGTATTTAATTGTATTATTATAATTTAATGTAACTTCAAAACATTATTAGCAAGTAGTTAATAATGTATTTTTAGACTAAATGTAGACTTAATGTCTTTGTGATACTATTTTTTTTATCAATTATTTTGACCTTTTCATGCGATTACACTAATATATGGGACAGGTATTTTGCAGATTAATTAGATAAAACACTTTGTATTACTTCGATTTCATTAATACGTTCTTGTTTTCGATCTACGTTACTTTCTTTCATCTTACGGCCCTTTGGTGAAAACCCTTTCAAAAGTAATTGTTGCGATGCGTGGAAACACGATGTGTGTGCGCGTAAATAATTAACAATAATTGCAATTCATTTATGGCAAAGTGAAATGAATTACCATGCGTGTATGCATGTATGATTAGTTAATGAGAATTTGAAATGAAAAAGGCGTACCTGTCCTAGTTAAACACGAATTGCAATTGTAGTAATTCTATAAAGTATAAAGTTTTTCTTCCAGAGTTCTTGTTGTATCTCATAATCAAGCCTCTAAATGTCCCACTTTTGGGCGGGAATTATCAACCCCCAAGACGCTGTTGTGTCGTTTGTTGTAATACAGGGCCCATTTACACCCTTTTGGGGACGTAAGTTAGTTAAGTTTTCTTTTCTACTGAAAGTCTTTTTGTCAATGATGGATGGAACCTCTTACATGGCCTATTGGGATCGAAAGCTCAAAAGAAAGTTTAGGTTATTTCTCTGTTGTTGTTTGCTGAAAGCTTGTAAGGAACTTTTTACTAACCCTTTTAGGGACAAAAGTGCTTACGTCAACTTTTCTTTCAGTATCCATGTTGTCTTTTAATCACATCCACATGGTTTTATTGTAAAATTATAATGTACTAGAAGACCGGGCGGACGTTGTTCTGCCAAATATTTTTTCCCTACTGGTTAGTTTAATCCCTTAGATTTCCAAGTCAGGTACTTCCGACCTGAATTTTATTTTGTAGATATCTATGGCATTCTAACAACTCTTAATAGTTTGGCTAACCCTAAAAATATCTAGACATTAGCGTCACCTGTTGGATCCAACTGTGGCTCGAAATCAAACTCAGTAGGTACCTCTAAAATACCTCACAATTTTTTTATTGTAATTACTCTAGCCGTTTAGGAGGAGATCAGTGACAAACACTGTATGCTGTGTTTTTATATATTAAGATGCTGCTATGTTGTATGGTACACAATACGGACCCTATGATAATAATATGCAAATTCAACGGCCATTATTTCTCCGTGCTTAGTGTGGAGTAAGGGTAACTGAATCGCGGCCAACGAATACATTAACAGCTTAAGGAACTTGCTCTACCATAAAGTAATTAGCATGAAATAAATGTAGCAAATATTTGCACTTTAATGCTTAAGATTTTGCAAATGGTTCTTTTAAGTAAAAATATTATCTTTGCAGACTCGGTATTTTTGAAAGACCTATCCAACGATATCCTACACTTAAACGGTAAACGGTAAAAATATTACACTCACATTAACTGTAGGGTAAGTACCATAATTTGTTTTGCTTTTTACTTGGGTAATTCTTAGACATGGCTAAACGGACGGCTAGGGCTAAACTACAAGATTTTCCATTTTTTTACTGAACCCTATGTCCTCATTTTTATTATAAAAAGATCCGTAAATTCATATTATTATGTAGAGACTGGTGTCCTGTGTATTAAAGCGACGTTCTATATTGTTTTGGTCTCCGCTAAAGTGGAGGCGTCTCAAATCGGGATCTATTGAAATATTCAAACACTGACTGCTCTTTTTATTGAAATCGGCGTTTTTTATCAGACTACAAAGGAGACAGAATATTCTTCGACAGTTCGAATATTCATGATATTCCCTAAGATATAAAATTGTCTGGTAGGTATAGACGAAATTTATTGTAGACATTTCCACGTCTTTCTACAGCAAAATGGAACTATAATACATACATACGTTTTTTACATGCATACAATTTAGTTGTACACTTCATCTCCATGTAAACTTCAACTATACCAAATCTCAAACTTGTATGCGCGTTCATTATTCTAAGCTATTCTATGCTGAATCCTTCAAGTATGAATATAGGCCTTTAAACAACTAGAGTTCTACAGAATTCCATATAAAGTGTAACTTAAATAACTTATTCATTCAAACAATAACAAAAACCAAAAAATGTAGACATTTCGTTTGTTTTCTCGCCGCAAGAAGTCAACATCAGCCCGAAAACAAAAGGAAGGTTCGAGATTAAAGTTATGCAAAAGATAAAAAGTAATGTAAACCACTTCCTTTGTGAACTCAGAAAACATGATAGATCGGGAAGTATGCAAGTGACGTCACTATAACTGAGTATAAAGTTGAACCGAGCGAGTAAGTTTGAACCAACTTGCATTAACATAATATAAACATCTAGACAGAGAGACTTTATCAATACACTAATATTAATAACTATTATGAATTTAATATTTACTTAAACTTTTACGTACCTAAAGTTTAATTTTATTTATAACATGTGTTACAAATAAAACACACTATCATGCGTTTGACACACACAGGACAAAACAAAACGCCCGGATGACAGGAATTATGATGACATTGACAACTGACAGTCATTGACGTCACATGTAACGAATCTGTAGTCTATAATAACTTCAACCATAGACTAGATCTATACTTAACTATTATGGAGAAGAATCAATTCCTTTATTTACAAGATACAATTTTGGTCTGAGGTTACAATAGACGCACACATAGGTAAGGTAAAACAAATGAATAAATAAACCCTTTACACATTCCCACCCCTTCATTAAGATACCCTCTGGGGGATGCAACCCCCAACCCGTACCTGCAGAATCCCTAAATAAGCGTTCATCTGCCACACAAAAATGTGCCTGTGCTTGAAATTGAACTCAGGACTCATCTTTCGATAAGCAGGGTCCGACCAACTAAGTTACGGAGTTGTTAAAGTTAGTAATATTTTTAAAAGCTCAGCGAATGTTAGTATTAGGATACCTATTCCCAAAAATATAAATGTCCTTTCAGGGCCCTAACGGTACCAGCAAAATTGTAAAAGTGGTCTATAAGAAAATAAAGTTTGGGAACCTCTGTGTTGGAAAGAGATGCAGATATTAGCAAAATCATTTCTGTCCCTTTCTTTCTCCTACCCAATCCCTATTCCAGACAAATCAATCCATTTACCCAAACGTATCAAGTCTTTAGAGAAATCTAGTTCATGTATCTGCAATGATATGCAAGCAAATTAGTTGCAACGGTGTTTGGATCTGATAATGCAGTCTGTAGAGTTATCCGAGGTCAGTAGCACAGTCGGAACCAGTCCGCTATCGGCGATACACGGCTTTCCTATTACAGTTTCTCATTCGATAACGGTACTTTCAACTCGGCTCTCGTAATATCCTTAAGTTTTAGAAAATCAAACCGCTGTTTGCAATTATTTCTGGTTTGTCTGGTAAGGCTTAATAAAAAAATAGTGATATAATTATGTACCATATTGCTTTGTATACAAGTGTGTCCCTAAAACCTTCCAAATGGACGTTTGTTATTTAAAACCCGTGAAACTAGTAAATAATAACTAGTAACAATAAATAAATAAAGTAAAAAAAAACTATAGCTTTTCCTAAGTCATTTACATACATTGAATGTACTAAAAGGAAGTGATTAATAATAAAGTCATAAAAAAATCGACTGCTAATTGTGAGTGTCGGTGGCATCATTTGCAATGATTTGAAGCTTATCAAAGTACGATCGATGTAGGTAAATAATATACTTAACTACACTTTAAAAATAATAATATAACTTACATTTGTGGGCTACATCGAAACAATCACCTTAAATATAAGTAGGTACTAGTACTCACTCTGTTGGAAAGCAGAAGCATTGATATTTCCCTAAGGTTGCAGGAAACAGGAAACGGTTGTCTAGAGAGACGTTTGGAATTCCGTTTCTCGAGTTTTCAACACATTTGACCTGATGTTAAAATGTTTATTAAATGCCTCAGATGTTTAATGTTATTTGTAACCTTCATATGAATACAGCTTTCTGATATTATAAAATGTGAAAGTTTGTGAAAATTTTTGAATATTTGGATATTGGTAAGTCCTTCGCGCTCTAACCATTGAACGGATTGAGCTGAAATTTCGCACACAAAATAAATAGTTCATACCCAGGAATAGGACATAGGATAGGATTTTATCCCTCTTGCAGGTTCCCTTGGGATTACTTAAACGTTTATGTGTTTGTGGCTAAAGCTAAATTAGATAATTTAGCGCTTAAAATAAATTTTATTCTGGATTAGGTTTCCTTGGGATGAATTCACTTTTTTTAACAATTTTTTCGCAGGCGAACCCGCGAGTGTCGTCTAGTATTTTATCAAAACTTTATACCTTGTAGATATCTACTTAATATAGAACTTACTGCTCAAACCCGATGCTATAGTTTTAATAATAATGTATGAGCTAAGCATCGAATGATCGATGAAAATTAAATGTCGAATACATTAACTTTTTAAATTTTATAAGTAACTGCTTGCTTTATGAAGATCTGGAAATTGTGCACGTTCTATATTTAAACTAGTTTGCTTCAGTTTAGATGATAGAGTTTTGCAGTAACTTTAGATTGAGAATTGGATAAAGAAAAGTTGTCTAGGATTTAGTCGCACAAATAAGACTGTATATGACTGCAAATATTTTTCGAGTTTATGTAATACATACTGTGTATGTCAATTACTTTGACACGCTCTACATTCTAAATAGATTGTCAGATTTTAACATATAGGGTGTCAGTAGATTGATCTTCATTTCAAGAGTTACATAGAGTATAATTTTTTTTTAAATACACCCAAATTTTTAACAGTCATTTTTTTTCTTTTAATGGTAACTAGTTGTTCTTAATTAAGCAAGACGTATGGCCACTAGAACGGTAGATGGTCGTTTATGACAATAACCATATAAACTTACGAGCACTAGTTCTTTAATTAACCTTGTGAGCCGCTTTCAGTTGTGATTTCGTATCTAATTAAGACAGTTCTGAAATATAACAAACACTCGTATTCAGTCTACAGTTTCGTACAATGTACTGTTTTGAATAACTTAGCGGCATAGCATTAATTACTTTTATTGCATTTAAAGGCTCCAAAGAAAAGCCAAACTTTAATTAAAACTATTTAATTAATATAAAAATTATAAGTATTTAAATCTTAGCGGAAAATTGATGGTCAAAAATATAAACAATATGAACAGAACAGTTGTAACCATACACAACCGATTAATACTTTTACTTTTGTCAAACTTTATAGTTAAGCTTTACTTCTACTATACTTCGACTTTGTAGCAATGACAAAGGTAAATAAATTTAATACAATGAATAACAAACATACAATTCAAAGTCGGGTTGAAAGGATGCGCGGTGGACTGTGGTGCTACCCCTTTCCACTTGGCTGGAGTAGAGTAATATAAGCGATTACTCAAAGTAAATCTGAGTTAGGTCTAGTCTCAGACCAAAGAATTATATAGACTCCGCCTTCGGCACAAAAAGCGTAGTCGAAAAGAACATTGCCCAGTTCATTGCTCACTAGGCCGTGCTCTGTGAAGTATGTTAAATCGTAAGAAAAGCTAAAAATTACCTCACTTTTTTGTACTGAAGACTGAGTCTGTTATACTTTTTGATCTAAGTGTCTTGATCGAATCTTATAAAATTGTCCAAGCTGCTACAGACTCTGTGATAGATAAATCTTCATTTTTCGTTTTATTGCACAATGAACCAAGAACATTGGAGCTTATTAGATTGAACTCAAGATGGATAGAGCTTATACGAAAGTATCTTTTAATCTAGACTACACAAAGGCTAGCACGCACGTGCCATTCATGCCTTAGAAAATCACCAAGGTAGATACTTTCTTACCGTAATAGTGTCTGAAGGAATTAAAAAAACAGCACGAACTCCACAGAATAATCAGGCTTCACAATAAACATTCATTTTTAAAAACACGCTTGTATTTGTTTTTAACTTGGCAAAAAGAGGAAGAATACAAACAAAAAACGGAATAAAGCTTTAATTCACGCCAGAATTTTATTAAGAATACCATATTCATGCGATATAAAACGTGATGACGATGTTTTGCCCAACAAAAAAGGTTTAAAATATTTTTAGCATACTGCAGGGAGAATGCTGTGGTTTTGTTTGATCTTTATAAAAGAACTGCAGTAAACGAAATTACTGCAGACTGCTCAGTTACAATAACTCTAGGTGCTTCAAAACAGCACTAATACTTTAAGCGTGAATCTAGTAATGTTAAAACTTGGAGATTTTTCCTTTTTTTATGTAAAATAAAACGTACCCAATCGTTTAGAGAAAATCTATACAAGACAGGTTTAATGTCTTAACAGTTATAAAGCAGCTATTTACGGACCTCTACATTGACTTGCAATTAGGCAATTGTACACTTTATAGCGCGTGGCCAGATCCAGATACGACTGGGGACATTTTTATTTGATTTACTAATCATGTTTTTTCTTTATTTATCGTAGACGTATGTAACTGGCATAACAGAAAAGCGGTATAGTTTATAGTTATTGTTGTCGTATTCTATAATCAAATTAACTAAAATTAAACGTAATATTAATAATAATTTAGAGCACGCATCAAAACCTCTTCGAATACGCTAAGCCGATAAAATCGCAAGGTTCAGTGTGGGCGGGAACAGGATACAAATTATTCTCTAGAGGCGAAATCATTAGGGCTTTTGTAGTTCAGAGGAAACGGGAAAGTGAGAGTTAGTTAGTGTTCGTAATTAGTTGTTATTACGAGTCGTTAAGTTATGTCGAAAGATCGGAGAAAAACTTTCGACAACAAGGTTGCCCATGCCTCCATGCTACTAATTTCTCCCTCAGATCAAAAACTATATAGACTCGGTCTTCAGAACAAAAAAATGAGGTGTCATTTTTGTTTACGATCTGACATACGTCGTAGAGCACTTCCTGCCGAGCAATGTACGGAAACGTTATTAGGTATTTTTCGACTACGCTTTTTTTGTCCGAAAGGCGGAGTCTTTATATTTTATATTCTGAGATATCCTATGTCTCCATAAACATGTTTATAAACTTTCACCCCCTTATTAATAAACATTTATTAACTTTATTGAACAGTATCTTATTTTTGGTCTAATATAATTCTGTATTAACAAACAGAGTAAACTCTGATATGCATTGGATTATCTATTTCGATCGTAAAAGATTAAGATCATAATTGTGTGTTAAGCGATTTTCGTAATAAGGCTTTAGTAGTTATTTAATTAAAAAGCAGCAATTTGTGGTGTCGGCTTTTTATTTCACTGAAAACAAGATAATTAATGCTCGACAAAAATCTCTATCAATGATAACTGGCGTTGCAATCTTAGGTAGTTCATCGCATTTACTTAGAGGTCTAACACTCTTGTCTTAAAGACATCTTTATTACGAAAAGAGACCTATGTCGAACTTTCAGACCCTACCTAACGAATGCTATGTAACCCTCGTCAGTAGTGAGAATTATGTACCCAGTACGCTACTAATAAATTGTCCCCGCATTAACGTAAACAAGTAATTGACATTCGCAGAAATAGGTCAGGTTACACAGAACGTAACTTTTATAGTTACAGTTAAATTATACCGTACACTTTTTTGATTTGAACTAGTTTTGTGTTTCATTTGAAGAACTTAAGTTGGTGATGACAGTAGGTGTAGTACAAATAAATACACTTAGAAATTATTATTAAAATCTATCGAAATAATCACAGCTGAAATATTACAGATGAATGATGAAAAACATAAAAGGGATTCACTGTTCATAATAGTTTATTATAATACGAGCTGTTGCCCGCAGCTTTGCTTGCGGAAATTATAGTTTTGCGGTGATATTTACCCCCTTAAGGATTGATTAAAAAAATCGTTGTATAAGGTTCTTTATTCTTTTCAACCATACACCCAAACATGAATTTGAAAACTGCTAGCTAAAATTTAAAAAATCCGCACTCCTAAGCTTAGTATCAAAAACCTAAATACTAATTTGCAAACTGCTTGCTTAAATTTTTTCTTAAATTTTCATACAAACTTTCACCCCCTGTTCCCCCCTCTTAAAGTGGGAATTTCCAAAAATCCGTTCTTAGTGCTCCCCTGCACTCTAGAAGGAACCTCTGTGCCAAGTTTCATGCTTCTAGGTCTATCCGTTTAGGCTGCAGCGTGTCTGTCAGTCAATCAACATTTTTATTAAGTATTATTATTAAGTATGATGATGATTATTTAAATCAAATAAAAGAGGCTTATTGTATTTTCATTTTATTTATAACTTTATAGGTTCCACGTGACATGAACAAACACGGTTTTTTTAATTAACTGTTGGACTGGGGAAGTAAAAAGTTTTTCCGTCGGGCTTGATTAAACAAGCGATTGAGCTCGCGTTCGCGGACTGAACATTAACGGAATACGGTGCTTGTACCAGTTATGGGCATTTGAGACCATTAAAATGCTGGCAATTAGTTTTTAATGTAACCTTAAATTATAATGCAGAAGCATAATAACGCAATGAAATTTCGGAATAGGTTTTGGTTAATTACATTATTTTTTTTATACTTCTCTTTTCTTGTTCCAGATTTATTAGCCACCGTAATAACATCAATTATGACAAATATCTAAATAAATGTGTTATAGTATTTTAATTGCAGTCATGTACCCAACTCTAGTATGTTACAAGTTTAGGGTTATTTTCGACGCATAGTATGACGGAGCAAAATTGAGTGAAGTTTCATCCTATTATTCACTAATTGAAGCATCAGAGTGTAATATCATTGAAAGCTTGTGGTTTTCATGCTAAGCCGCCTTTTAGGTTAATAACTTTACCAAAATATAGTTTACATTACAATGCAAAAAAGCAAGTATAAACAAATATAAAAAATATAGTTTATAACTGCTATCTAGTAGGTACTAAGTTATCCATTCTACGTTATCCAACTTAAGTAATTTTTATTTTTATTGTTCTGATTTTTCTGTTAAATACGGTTGCAACTGATGTCATCATTGGAACAATCACCTTAAACACTTATGGTACAATAAAAATCTCTGTATCTGTGCTATTTTCACTTCGATTCGCTGACAATTAAAAATACTGGATAGGCAGTATGAGCGATATCAAGTATTATTACATGTTATTACATGCGATCTTTTTGTCATTCAGTATAGGTGCCAGAGATAAGACACCCATAAAAATAATTAATGCTTATTTAAAAGGAGATAAATGAGTAGTAAAAGTAATACAATTTTTTTGACGTCATTGCTACTCGTACCATACGGGGGTAATCTTAAAAACTGGGATCGGGGAATGTTTGGCATTGTAGAATTCAAATCTACATCCAAAATTGAATTACCTATACCACGCTAATGGAGCAAAGAAGTATTTTTTTATAATAAGCGAGATTAGTAAAAAATCGCGCGCGGTGGAGGGGGAAGCGCCGCCATTTGGAGGTTGTTTTACGACGTACCTAAATACATTAATAAAAAATAAAAAAATACCTCTAACATAAACGTATTCACGTACAACACACAGCCATGTCCTTTATGTCACAGCTTTACCCATTTTTTTCATTCCCTTTCGCTTATTAACTTAATGTGCATCGTGCACTCTATGAAGAATATACTGTGCACTGTATGAAAACTCATAGTATTATGATTAAGTGACAAACTAAACCGACAGAAAGGTGAGACAATAGACCTTATTTCTGGTACAAAAATCTCATTTCCCGGGTCGTCACACTAATATCCGGTTGTGGGGTTCAAGCTGTCGCGTACTAAATCGTGCTGGCGTCTTTATGAATGTCATCCCTTTCAGTTAGAAATAACACGTGGCACTTACGTCGTGCCTCTTCAAATACAATTACTTTGACAATAAACTTAATTTTGTCGCCGATAGAGCCCAAAATAGAATGATTTGATAGGTATTTCATTAAATCTATATTTGTACAGGGTGTTTTTTAAACATTAGCAAACTTTCAAAGTGTGCAAATACACTTGTGATTAAAATAACAACTTTTAAGGTGAGGCCAAATTATAAAATATGATTTTCCATATTGTAATTATAACAGTTGTAGGTTATTTTGTGTAACATTTTTCTTCTTATTCAATTCAATGTTAGTCGTAATTAAAAAATATTGTAAATAAAACCACAGAACAACGAATAATACTTAGTTCTTTCTTCCGTGAATACAACAATACTCAAATCAGCATCAAAAAACTTTAGCCCATAGAAACACACATTAAAAACAAAAAACACGACCAAACTCTGTATACAAATCTATCTAGGCTATCACTGCTATTGATACCTAGTTAGTACAAATCCACAAATCACAAAAGCTTAAATGGGCTGACCTCACATTTACCTACAAACAACAACAAACATTAACAATTGGCACTGTCTAAAACTTTCTCGATTATTCGACATTTTGGGTCGTCAACCGGAACTTGTATACAGGGTGTTGTTGTTACGAGACATCCAATAATTCGAAATACGAAATCTTTTAGAACTTTATTGGGAACTCTCTCTTCGTTATGTAGATACCTATTTTTTCGTGGAAGAATCTGATTATTGCTTCTCAATATTTGGACACAAAAATTAGAGGAGCGTGCTAGAATAAGAGTGAGGTTTATTTACACTTTTATACATTTTTAAGAATAATGCTGGCTCGCACTTACGCGTTTGAAATTTTACTAATATATTGAAGTAATATAAATTAGATACTAATGCAATTTACTAATAATAATACTAATATAATTTACTAATATAAAATTATTGCCTACCTTTCTAAGTTAAAGTATTTACTGTAGTAGAAAAACCAGTGTCAAATTAAATCTAAGCAAAGTCTACTTCATTGTACCTAATTATATTCATTGTCCTGAAAAGTCCCTGAATCATCCAATCTGTGAGGTAATTACGCTAATCTCAATTTACTAAGTAATTATGAGGTAATGACGCTACTGGCAATCACCATAGCAGGGACATTGTGGCGTTGACGAAGTGCTATTGAATTATACGATTAGCCAACGAGCGGACGACTATTAGTCTGATCGCTGGATTGACCTAGATTACTTTAATGCCTTCCCATTGCCCTAAGGTTGACTTTCAGGAGGAAGGAACAGTTTCAGAATTAATTTTGTTTCCTTTACATTTGAAAGTCTAACTCAAGAAGCAAGCTGAACTACGCGATAGTATGTGATCAGTGAATTCACTCATCACTAATAGTAGGCAACTTTATAACTGAAAATTGGGAGGGGGGTAATAAAAAAATATTTCGCTTGTGTTAATCCCACATTGACTACGAATCGTCGAGCCGTTTCGGCTGTAGAGCATGCCAAAAAGTCGGTTAACAAAAGAGTAGTAAAGTTACAGGTGCGTACTAATTACAGGTTTCCCGAAGCGAAGCGAGGGTGGAATATAATTCGTACGTGTAGACGAAGACGTACTTGTACATGAGGATTTCGTTTCCGATAATCTCAAGATAGATTCAAGTACCCATTGCAAGATTGCAACATCTACAATAAAGTTGTGTAACCGACCTCAAAGAGATTGCAGGCCTCAAAGAGATTTCCAGACCTCAAAGCGTCACATGCATATCTTATCTTTAGCACTGAGGTTGAACGCCTTTGTAAACGTTGGCATGACACTGTAGGATTAGCAGGTGTCACACGACATAATATAACGGCCGTGAAGCTATCCTATGTAAGCTCTAAAAGGTTCTATCTATTAAATTCATGAGTTTACTAACCGTGTGACACACATGCTGTACAACCTTGTGTACTTAAAACGTGTAAAAAGCGTTACTTAAAGATACATTTTTCAGAGAAATCTGTGAGCATGATGTATCCAAGTAATCTTAATTCCTTGATGTAACGAAACATTTTTATCTAGCTTTTTCAATGATATTGAGGTTGTGTAGTAGGAACTTTTATGAATTAGTGTAAGTGCGCTTTATTAAATAATATCCTCTTGGCGAGATAGCGTTTATTGGTACAGGATTTACAGTTATATTATGTTTTGAGATTTGCCATGGTTAAAGTTTACATGCCAAAGAAGTGTACAAACCTAAATTTTGCTTAAAATCCTGTGTTACACATACATTATTTTTTAATTCAAACGAAACGAAAGGCTTCGTGACGACGTTCCACTTCTTGAAACCAAGTCTATCGAATGACACTATATTCAATTGTACGACATACTGAGCTATGGTTGGATTTCTACCACTAACAGGCAACTAGTAACTAATTAAACGAACAAATATTATTCTTTGTTTCACATGCCAGACATAGCTTGCCCCACGCATCGCAAACGACAATGGGTCGTCGGGAAACACACGCATTGTTATGTAGATTGTTAGTTGCCGACACGCATTTTAATAAATGATCCGAGCATTCCGGTGACCGTAAAAATGCATATAGATTGAGAATTTGTGCGGCCCATTTACTGATTTGAGCTTTGACGTGCATAATCTCAGCTGTGTAAAATCTGCCGAGAAACTGTGTCATAGTTTGGCAGAATTTTTGACTGTACCATATCAAAAACTGGTGTTATAAAAAATAAAAAAAAATTAATTAAAGCTGTACAAATCAGCATTCAACTGTCTTTTGAAAAAAAAAAATCTCACTAGAAGACCTATTCAAAATAAGAATGCCATGTTGCCTTAAATTCCAGTTATGAAAATCAAAACAAACAATGCATAAGAAAACTTAAGAGAGGAGAGCAAATGACTACAAAACTTTTAATGAAGCTTGTTTAATTGATGCGAAGTCACAGTCTATTTTTATTTCTAGTTTTGCGAACACAATAAGGCGCAACCCTTACTTTGATAGAGTGCTTTTCACATTCTTATGACCTGGTTCTTTTAAGTTCTTTTAAGACGACAAAACACTCATGAAAAACATTTTTATGTCTAGAAGCGGCCAGTAACATTCTCTCTCTGTCGTTTATGAACTTCTGTAACTGGGACTAACGCGTTGCCACCATAAGAAAACATTGCACCTGCCTAAGATTGGCTGACTTATGCTGGGTTTTGTAACATACAGTCACGAGCAAAAATATCTCACCGAAGATGGTCACAGGAACTTCTTTAGCATCATCGTAAAATTGTTGTAACCTGATCCTTTTGTAAGTAGACAATCAATACACCATACTTATAATCTAGAGCATACCTATCATCAAAAGTATAGAACTTTTGTTAAGATTCTATATTTCAGTATTGACCACAAACTATAAAGAAGCATCTCTGCTCTTTTGCCAATTACATTAATTCACCGCAATTCAATTCATAGGCTTCATAAAGTATTCTCTTTGAAACATTTTTCTTTGCAGACCATTTCATTTACTGCAATGTAGACAACGTCTCATAATAAAAGATGTTTCAGAAAGACGGGCGCTCATATTGCTCGGTTCTGAGAATCATTCCAAGTTGCAGGAAATAAAGATATCTCCGATACGGAAGTGTTTGCGATACTATGACTTGTTTTCTTTTATAGCAGACAGGTATAGGTAAGTATAGGCATATAGTTATATGACATCATACATGTAATTGATACGGATGACAATGACGTCAACTAAGTTCCTTTAATAAAATTAATTATATTTTCAAACTGAACAAACTTATTGTATATTGTGATACTGTAACTACATCAAAAATGTGGTACTAAATGGCACTTTTTAAGCCTAAAAATAGGATTAAATAACAGGCTGTAAGAAATAAATTACAACGGAATTGTAAACTACTTTTCATCAATCATGTGTTGTAAGAAACGAGATTAGGCACCAGATTGTATCTGCTAATGCCATTTATTTTTATAAGCCTAATTAGTGTTACAGTCCTAATGGCTTGGACTCGAATGAGCACTTTAGTTCTATTTCTTTAACTAAAGACCTGAATCAGTGATTAAATTTTGATTAAGAACTTAATAGAGTCTCTCATATTATTTTCTTCCCATTACCATTCGTGAAAAATAATGATATTGCCGAAATTATAAGATTTTTTTATGGTATGAGAATAGCGTATATTACCTTAATGCCAATATTTATGCCACCGATGGACATCAAATTCAACATCGAGTAGCTAACTCTACGGGGACCGTTACAATAAGTTTTTGTAGCTTGGCTTACTATTGTATGCCACTTGATGATGGCATGATGTCCACGATTAATAGAAAATAACTTATAGCTGTGTGAGGGACACGGCATTGTATTTTTATGCTACAGGTTTTTTTATATAAGTTTGTGTATTGGCGACGCTTCCCCCTCCACCGCACGCGATTTATCACTGTTCTCGATTATTGTAATTAATCCTTTGATCCTTTATCGATTCCGTGGTATAATTTAATTTTGAGTGTAGACGATAGATTCGAAACTACAAGGCTAAACTGTGTCCCCTGATTTTATCAATAGGTTTTTAGGATTGCCGCTGTATGGTAGCAAATTTAAAGACGTATTCACGTCATAACTTGTGTATACATGACCGAACTATGGAAAGCGGGTTAAGAAATGGAAAATAAAGTTATTTTCTAGTAGAGAAAACTTGCGGCTTTCTTTTTATATCTCAAGCGTTTATGAGAGAAACTAGAGAGACTATAGAACACTCGGGGTCGACCCCAAAACAAAGCCTTTTTTAAATATGTTGCTGAGAGGTTTTTGTTGCGGTTACTTTGTGTTTTCATTCTTAACTGTGACGCCGGGAGTTTTATTCATACTACAGTGGTACAGCCTTAATACCGACAAGATAATTAATAGGGAAACAAAAAAGAAACATTTTTGGGGATTAGAGATTCCGTATTAAAAATATGTAGCCTATGTCACTACAATGATAACGAATCCAAAGATACCTCCCATGTTGAAATCCGTCAAGCCGTTTGAGGTATACAGCGTTCCAAGGAAAAACTTACTCTCACTTCTTACTGGACTCAAATCTCATAATTATGTTATCATCCGTCAAACTGTTTGGGCGATAGAATGGTTTAAAGAAATAAACATACAAACGTCCATATGCGCAAAAAACATTAGTTATCCTACTTGACCTGCTTCTTGCGCAGTTAACTTAAAAGATGGAAATATTCCGAACATCAAAGATGGTTTGCATTCGAAATGCTCGTCCAACTAGTAGGATTATTGACGGCGTGTAGAGGTACTACACAGTTAAGTGTATAAGCTGACCTATTTAATGCATGATTTGCTTAGTAGATATACGTTTCAGGGACTTTAATTAGATCTTTTTTAATAGCCTATTCGTTTGAGTTTGAAATTTAAAGCCCGCTCTGAAAACACGTTAACATCTTGCCAGTATCTCTAATTAACAATTATGTGCAATTAGAAGTAATTATCATTTAGGCCGATGAACGGAAATATGAAAAACCTGTGGAATCTGCTATTTCGCACTGCGTCAAACTAATGGATTGTAGCCTTTAGGATTCGCTTTTTGGACCTAAGTTGACCAAACTAATCATTAGGACAGTTATGAGGCTTATTAATGTATAGTCACTTCGTAATTAGTAAGGTTTGCTCTCATAATTATAAAATATATCGACGTAACTAAACTTTACACAGAGACATAAATATTTAAAATGCCCCAGGATCCCACGGTGTTTTATGTCAATGATGGTATAAATTTATAAACGGATAATATTACGAGTACATAGCTGTCGATATAAGACGTATATTGGTTGCTGTTTACTTGGGTTCGACTATGTAAACTAAGCACCCTGCAACGTAGTATTACTTTGCAAAAATCCGACGTTTGTAAGCAAAATCCGCTGATTCAATTACTGAAGTAGGCATACTCTTAACGCTGTAACTGTTTGAGTTTACACAATTTGATGTCGGTTCAATTACTTAAAATGTGGAAGGGATTATATATGTACCTACGTCTTTTACAGGTAAAGTGGGGATGATTGTCCTTGCCTACTCCATGATATATTGTATCGTTGGATAGGCCGTTTCAAATATTATAGATCTACTAAGAACAATTTACGATAGGTACCTAGGTACCCAAAGTTTGTTATAAATAATATGATTGTTGTAAATAAAATTTGTTAAAGTAAGTAGTTACTCATTTTAAAGTAATCATTTAAAGACAAATGTATCTATGCAAATGTATTGTTATGTATTTCAAAGGAACAGTAAACATATCAAAGGGATTCAAAGACGTTAGTAAAAGCGAGATGTAAAAGCGTTCATTTGTGAGGATTATCGCAAACGGTCGCTATGCCTGAAGTAAATCCTCCGGGATTAATAAAATAAACAAGGAGCATTTACCGTGATGTGTACTTAACGTGCGCTGTAGATAATGAATCTCAAATGTAAAATGTTTTATTTTAAAGTTTTTTTTGACGTGAATACGTCTTTTTTTACCATACGGGGGCAATGCTAAAATTCTAATGATAACAAATCGGGGGATACAGTTTGTCCTTGTAATTTCGAATATTATCGTCTACATCCAAAATTAAATTATACCATGGATTACTAATGGATCCAAGAGTTAGTTACAATAAGCGAGAACAAATTGGCGCTCGCGGTTGAGGAAGCTCCGCGGGTTTGAGGTTACTTAATGACGTAAATACATAAATAAAAATATTTTATTAAAAAAAAACTTGTAACATAAACGTATTCACGTACAACAAAGCCCTGTCCATGAGAGATGTTTTTAAAATTATCCCAGTATGGTAGCAATTTAAGGACGTATTGACGTCAAAAAATGTTTGTAAGCTAAGTTGTAAGAGAAATACCTATAAAGCGCAATTAAATTGGCCACTACTCGGTTCATTATTGGCTGCTCTTAATGCCCGGATTCGACAAACCACCGCGACGCTCGCTAATTAGCAAGCCACTTGGTTTACCGGATTTTTAAAATTTCTTTTGATGTATTATGTGTAAAAGCCAAAGAGAGCGAATTGTTACGATCACTAATAAATAGTAATGTATAAACTCATGCCTCCTTTATTAATCAAAATCAATTTATAATTGACTTTTCTCTTGTGTAATAGGATTTTTATGGGACAGTTACGTAGGACATTAAAACACAGAGTAGGTAGGGAGAAAGCTCTAATCTTTTAATCAGAATTAGTCCTAGAATTACTCCTCGAGCGTAAATTCAGACCATCTTGGTATTGTAATATTTTAATTATTAAAATTGATAGGAGGCAAATATTACCTCAATACATTTATAATAAATAACGATCAAAAAAGTAAGTCAATTTTAATAATAAAAATAAAGGTTCAGTTTTGAGTTTGTTGATATTCTCCAAACATCGAAAAGCCAGAGGCACTTTGTCCGAAATTTTGATTGACGTTCCTAATACCATCCTAAACAAAGCTGCTTATGATCCTTTTTGTACGAAAGCAATATAAATGAATTATTGATTGAAGGATTTATATAATACTAGACTATGTCCGCGGCTTCGTCTGCGAAAAAGTAGTTTTAAAAATATATTGAATCCCAAGGGAACCTACAATTGGAATAAAACCTATCTATGTTCCTGGATGAGTTTTATCTGTGGCGAAGTTAACAAAGGAATTACAAACATCCAAATATCCAAACATACAAATATTCACATTTATAATATTAGCACTATAGTAGAATACGAGTATGAAAAGATCTAGCAATCAGAACAATATAAAATTGAAGCGGGATTTACATTACTATAGCTAATATTTTCGCAAGTGCTCGTAAACACTTTTAACTACTGCGGTATAAAAATGTCTCGCCAGGGAGTTTATTTTGTCTTTTTCTGTCTGTTCTGAACAGAAAGAGTTTCAACCCGTTAATGGTCCACTACTAAGAAAGTTTTATTCCTCATTCGTTTAAAATATAAACACTAATCCAGGGTACCAAACACTTAAAGCTCTCAAAGGATTTGCTCCGCTTGTCCTAATATCTAAGACGTCCCACCCTTTCTAACCCACATTGATACGACAACTCGCAATATTCTAAACCCTGTAAAATCGGTCGTAAAACCCATTTCCAACTCCCACCAGAGCTATAGGTAAATAGAACATTAAGCCTGCGATCCAGGTTATTTTATAATTTTATAATATCTACTCTTAATTTACATTTTACGTTTAAATTAAAACCGTATTGATAAAGCCTTTTAATTAAGAAAATGATTTAGGACAGCGGTCCCATAAGTTTTATGGCAATGATTGTCAGCGTAATTAAATTACGATTTACATTAGATTACGGTATTGTCACATCTCATAATTTCTCTCGGTAACTCTCATGATAAAGGTAATGGGTAATACTATTAACAATCAATTTATATTTTGTTTTAATTGAACAACTAAAAAAATAGATATCCGTTTTGTGTCCGTGTGCAAGAATTACGGAAGTAATCCCAAGTTTCTAAAAGGTAATTAGAATAGAAAACCGCCACGAACACTATAGGTACATATAGGGTAGACCGAGGCGAATCGGATCAGTGGGTGAATCGGATCACAATAAGAAATCCGTCCATTATTTTAAAACGCGTGGAACAAAATGCTGGCGAATGGCGGCTTATGGTCCCCAATCCACATGGATTCTATTATTTTCTATTAATGACTCTATAGCGTAGGTTTGTAGTAGGTAACTGCCTGCGTAGTTTGAGGTCCTGGTTTCGATACCTGGACAGCACATATAAGTGTGTCATAATGAATTTATTAAGAACTGTCATAAAAGTTGTAAGAGGAAATTTTAATTACCGAGCTGTGAAATAAGTAAAGTGAAATTCAGTCAACCTTAAAGTTAATCTCCCAATTTATTTCCGCTTACATTTTCTCTAATCCGCAATATCTATCAAAGATTTCTCTTTACGATAGATTAACGTTATCCTTCGGATTTGTAATTAAAGCCTAATCGTTAGTTAATAATGCTCCTTACGTACTCGAGCAATGAATTATTGTA
>LGAG01001221.1:0-10326 GCA_001278395.1 Lerema accius | reverse complement strand
CTCGAGAAAAGAAACCGCTCCAGATTTGCTCGGGTTATCCTGATATCCTCAAAGCACTGATCAGTCACTCAATTTCACTTGCGGCACTTTCCAAGCTGTCACTCGCGTTTGTTTTCGCGCCGTTCGGAGCTTGCACCGGTACGTGTTACTAGTCGGAACGTCTAGCAAAGACTGGCTGGTTGGTCGTCAAACAACCTCCGCTTAGTCGGCTACCGCAAAACAAGGCCATGCCAAACGCTGCTCCCATTTCCCGCCAGTGGAAAGTGTTCGTATCCGCGTACCGGTACAGGTGTGGGAGAAAGCACCCAAAAACTGATAACTGACTCATTGGACAGATGATACGCTATCCCACACGATCAAGCGCGGAGGAAAGTGACCTGACCGGTTCGGCGCCGAATTTGTTTGTTGAAATGGAAAGGTCTCCGAATTTGTGCCACTGGTTGACTATACCTGACTAAATACATTCATGTTTCTTAATATAAACCTACATGCTTTGTTTCTTACACCTAAGTAAGCGTAGGTATCTGTGGTAAATTTACTATAATTAAGTTTAATAGGATAACAAATATCTATTTAAAGTAAAAGTAGCTAACACTCAAAAGCTTAATGTGGTATTAAAGTTATGTATTCTAATCAAATGCCAAGTTTTGCGCTCTTAAGGCGTGACTCTACAAACTTTAACTCTGCTAACCCTGTAGGTATCTAGGTCAAAGTTATAGGTAATGTGATTTATAGTTTTACAAGGCGATTGGACAGTTATTATTCTGCAGTTTATTTTGTATATTCTAATTACCTTATCAATACAATTGATATACTTAACTTTATACTCATCATATTGGATAAATTCTTCTATGGCGGTGTTTCAATAATCTTTAGTTTTCTTGTTCTAGTTTGGCTGATCCCATAAAATATCCCGACAATAGTATCATCTACCAGGTCCAATTGTGGTTGTAAACCATACACAATTACAAATACGCTAGGTTTTTAAACAAAGATGTCAAGAAACTTTTTTGACAATAAGTTTTCATGATAAAAAAGACGCTAACACACTCATAGCCCACGCAGTAGGCTTCTCTGTGACGCGAGTGGCATGGAAAACACAAATAATACATCACTAACATCCATGACCCGAGAACAAACATTTATCTGTCCACATATATATCTACCCCGGCCGGGAATCGAACTCAGGACCCCTCGCTTCGCAGGCAGTGTCACTACCAACTACGCTACGCTAAGTACTAATCTAATCATTAATATGCGCTTTTGTTTCCTATCTCATACTATAACAGTAAGATTTTCAGGCTACTGTAACTGATTGAGATTTAGGCTTTTGTTATCATTGAATCATTGTCACCATATTTTATAACCTCTTTTGTAGATTTTCGTTCTTTCAGCAAGTTAAAAGAATTATGGAACTGGCACCATTTGTATGAACGCTCAGAGACATAAAACTCTTTTGTATTCCCGCCTAAATTACTCGCCATTAAACCTATATAAAAACCTACGCGGGCTCCATAATTTGTTACAATAAAGTTTAAAAAAGGTTTAATATATCTGCAAAATTACACTTGAGAGAATTAAAGTAAGGGGATATACGGTAATAGGTATGAAACTTTTGCTGTGGAAAGATAAAGTATTTTGAACCTATTTTGCCCAGTAAAGATGCAGCTATGTAATGGCAAAAGATATTTTTTTATCGGTCCAGTGGATTTTGTGAGAAAACATTACAAACATACATACAAAAACACAAATGTTTCCTCTTTATAATATTACTAAACAGACAAACAAGCAGATGAGTATGTAGTACAATTATTGCATTTTACTTTTAACGGTTTTCATTTATACAGTTAGGGAATATATTAATTTTGATTTGTATAAAACCAGACCATATAGAATTAACGGAGATTTGTTTGGACTAAATTAAAATACGCGATGCACGAGGATTTCAGCAGATGTTTCTAATGGATGAGCTGTCTACTGTGATATTTGAAATAAAGTAGACATTTTTCATATTTTTCAGTAGCCTTACATCATAGTACAAGACTTAACAAAATCTTTACTTTAATTTTCTGCTTACAGCATTAACGTCTATGTAAGTGTGTGTGTGTGTGTGTGTGTGTGTGTTTTGTAATGGTTGTGTTTGTATGTCTTTCTCACAATCATTCAAGCTTAGTTATTTTGATTTTTTGGGGACTTAATTACGCCTCCAGACGTAATTAAAAAATCTGCGTTCAGAAAATGAATGTGTAAACATTATTTCTATCGTTTTGTCTTATCTAACAAATTTTCTTGGGAAAATGTATTCGGAAATAAAATAGTAGTTTTCTTATTCAACGTTCATAATTTATTAGTGTAACTAATAAGTGCATTGGCAAAGTAAATTCCTACCTATATGATTAAAAATTATTTTTAATTTCAATTTGAGTTCGCTTTTTATAAAAGATATATCAACAGACATATCCTGTTTCTTCGGGTCACGTAGGAGTTCCTAAGGGTTACATTCGACACATTGTTGAAGGTCTCGGTATACTTGATCCCAAAGGAATACTTCAAAATCTTGTCATATATTTCATTCGCCCACGCTCTAAGCCCTTGCTAAAATTTCTTGAGTACAATTTCTGTCCGAGTTATTTTGCAAGACACGAAGAGGTCGGTAATTCTATTTTAAAATAGATTTATTCAACTTCTTAATGTCAGCGGTTTTTAAGTTTTAAATGCAAATAAAGGTATTTTATTACTCCTTTTATAGAATATTTGTTGTATAACTCCTATTCGGTTTTAAGGTACTTAAGCCTAGTTATAATGATCTTCAACATAAGAACTTTCGCCCTATCAACTGACCACTAATCCTGTCAACGGTACCTACTTGAAAATTGAAGGTCGGGACTATGTGAAGTGGAAAACTAAGGGATCAGGCAAACTATAAGAGATAAGTTAATATTTCTTGTCGGTCTTGTAAGGGTTCATTCAATTATTACGTAAAGCAATTTGGAGAATAATAGGGGGTCTTGTAAAATGTTACGATGCGTTACATAGGTGGGAGAGAAGGTCGAAGAATGCGTTACGTAACGTTGGTTTTTTTGTTATTAAGAAAAAAAATTGGGAATATAATAATAGTATAAGTACTCGTAATTCTTCTAACTTAGCAAAATTGCAATATTTTTAGAAAAAAATTGACATTTGTGTTATACGTAACGTTTAGGGGAGAGAAAGGGTACAGAAAACCATTACGGTGCGGTACAAGGGGATGAGGGGGGTCCAAAAATCTTCAAAATTGTGGTACGAAACACTTGAACGTTTCTTAACTTTCTATATTTCTGACTACAATATCGACAGACGTTAGCCAGACTGAGATATATGAATGTAGGTAGGTACCTATAGAATGTGTTCTCAAGACGTAAATATTTGCATTGAAGTGAGACATGCGGAGAAATTATAAAGGTCAGGGTGCGCGAGCGACTTCACTGAGATCCGGCTTCGGCTATAGCTATCGTAACCGGGTCATTGCCATCAGTGTGAAGTGAACAGTGAGCACGAGACGTCCTATGTCATGTTTCGACATGCAGACATTCGTCATTTTCTTTATAGACACTTCCTACCGAACAGGGATTAGTATCCCTTAGCACAGTAGCATCACTAGTAGGTAAGTGTGTGGATGTGTGAACGTGTTCAATGGCTTTATATTTTAGTTTCTAAATCTATTATTATTGATACATGAATGGTTCAACTGTCAGTATATATTTTAAAATAATGCAGGCATGTGTGACTTTGAGATTTTACATGATAAAGAAGAAGCAAAACTTACCTTTTCGGAATTGACACTTCACACAGATGTCAGAATGAAGACCCAGTTGATAGACCATTATTGACATCTTGCAGCTAGATAGACTTGAGTTATGGTCATGAATTTCGGCCACAGAACGTACCAAAAACTAATACCACTGGTATTAGAACCGGGTAAAATATGACTCAGTAACGAAGTCAAGCAATAGTGTCTACCAATACCTTAATTAAAAGAGTATTGAACTAACCCACACGTAGAGCACGTTTACTAGGATTGTCCAATGACGTCACTGTTTGGTTTCGGCTGTTTCGTAATGTATGTCGATGCGGTCACTGACTACAACACTTGCGAGGATGTAATACTGGACGTCGAGTTTACTAACAATTGCATCATACACACGACTTAAAACAATGTAGGAAAGTTGGACGATCGTATTTACAACTACTGTGTGTGAATGTGAAATTAATACGTGAGGGATCTAACTTTAGAACGCCTTTTAAGAATATTGCTAGTAGGTATAAGTTTGAGAATTGATCTAGTTGAAGTGAACATTGTAAAGAAGTACAAAAAGTTGTATTCTGTGTTATAAATGAATAATGAAATAAAGGATATAAGGTAAGGTGGGGTAAGACTAACACACGGGGCAAGACTAACACTGTCTATTATCTCGATATGTACTTGAAGAAACGACATGTGTGTGTTTTAGCCGAGAACATTTACGTTTGTACTATCTTACAGACTGGAAGAATATCGTATTTAAGCTATACATATCGAGATAATAGACAGTGTTAGTCTTACCCCACCTTACCTTAGGTACATTTACTAATACCATTGAGATTTTCTGCGTTAGAAAAGCGTGTAAGTAAACAGAAATAGTCATCACAGAGTCCATGGCCCAAAAATGACCAGAAATTGAATACAGGCTTAGAAACGTAAGATGACTATCATAAGTTAGGATGTTATTCAGCTTAGTATGAGTATGGAGAGTGATAAATTAAATAAAGATTTCAGCTATAATTGATGACTTAAGTAGACTAGAAACATGCTTCCGACAAATCAGGTTGTATCATCAGGCAACCGTTGTATAATTACGAACCGTTTCCTGAGGGAAAATACAAGGTCGAATAATTTCGGAGGAATTTTCTCATCAATCCCAAGAGCTCGTTTATCTTTTTCAGCTATCACAGTAACGAGCGTCTGTTATAATACACCGAAGAATCTTAATCGCGAGACTTGGTCGAGACTTGTCGTGTTATAAATGAAACATTGTTTCCAACGATTTCCTTTCAAAAATCGTCTACAATGAAAATAATTTTGCTAATTTTGTTGCGGCTTTTGTAATGAAATTGTTGAACATTATTATTCGTTGGGCAACGATGATTACTTAGTATTACTATAGAAGGAATTATTGGTGAATAAATTCAAAATTCGAAGTCAAACTGCAATGTATAAAATAGTATATTCTCTACCCCAGAAAGTAGCTGTAAGTTAGGATTAGGATGACATAATGATCATAATGTATGCCAAGGGATCACGAGGGGCAACTTCCCCCCTCCCCCCCACGAGCTGTGAAAATATGCACTTTGTAAATAACTAAGTATAAATCAACTAAATTCCTGTGTGGTCTTGTACTTACACTATTAAAATTTGTTAGTTTCCAGAGCCACACTAACCTAACTGAATCTATTTTTTATTTTATTTTTACAGTTACAGTTGATCTTTTTTCTACATTTCTGCCAAAGCCAGTATGAGGTACTACTAACCATGTCAAGAAATTGAACGTAGGTCGCGAAGAATCTGATAGCACAGAAGTACGTTCGTAAGATTCAGACACGTGCAGGAACCCCTTGAGCCAATCCTGTTCGCATCAATTTGTCAACGTCACACCTCGGGGTACCAACCAACCTCTACCTACGTATCCACGTGTACACTTCATTTACTTACGCGTTTTTATTGTTAAGTTGGTATCAGGTATGTTTAAAACCACAGAGCAAGGAATGTATCTGTTCCGTGTTTAAAACAGAAAATAAGCGTTAAGATATTAACAAAGATAAGTGCAAAGAAAAAGATGACGTGGATAACACAGGAGGGGTAGAAATAGAAAATACTAAGAAGATAACGCAAGAACAAGCTGAAACAGACTGCAATATGTTTGCTTTTCTATCTATTTACTTAAAAATTATTTGACCCATGTTTGACTGAATAATATTCTACTGAATACTCAACCAATTTGACTGACTTTTTTACTCCCATACCCGCAGGAAATAAAACCTTCAAATAGTGAATCGAAAATGTTTAAAGGCATTTTATGAAAAGCAATATGTCTGAAAACCGTATACCATGTCAGCTTGTATATATACTTTTTTTAATATAAACTTTTACATATTTTTGTGCCGTCAGAATTTTTCACCAACCCATAAATCGCCATTCGGATGCACTTACAAGCAACTGCAAACTTCCAAGATAAATCATGCTTAACTTCACAACAAGTTGGAAGCTACAACGTGTCTGATAATGGCAGGGCTCCAAGACCTGACTACAATATGCTCCATCGATTTATGATGCCTGGACGTTGGCAAGCGTCTTTGGATTCTGGGGGGAAATGTAGTACCTCCTCGGAGATTAATCTACGCCTTTATTTATGCTTTGTAAGCTGCCCTCGCGTAGTACTACGTTTTAGTCTTATTTACATTACAATTATAGACCAAGTAATGAAATACATAGCTACGTCTACTCATACTTAAGTCAGGACAACCCCCATTCACTGAACAATGGACGAGGTAATAACATTTGGTCTCTATTTGGAGATTGCTAAGTTATGTAGCACCACTAATAGCACTCAACTCAATGCCTATGGTGTTATTATATATGATGTACGACATTCTTTCTCATCTTGAATGATAAGGGTAATTCTACAAACCCTTATGTTTCGATACGATTTCAATACCTATCATATCGGTTTTATAAAAGATGAAGATCAGTATGCTTGTATTCTCCTATATTATCAAGTCATGTCAAAGATATCTTTCTACAGAGAATCAGGCAAATAACACACACAATGGTGCGGTTTAACCTGAAAACTGAATTGTAAACTAAATATTCATAGCGTGAATACGCCTCCGATCGTAGTTGTTGATTGGAGGAATAGGCACAGTATGAATACTTGAATAGGACCATTAATTACTATCGATGAATACTAAGCACAAGCTTTCTCGTGTATTCTAACCTAGAGGATATTGCTTGGTAATCGGTTTCAATAGAATAGCTAAATACCTATATAATGCTTATAATAAGGATGATGATGACTAAGTTATTATTATAGTTTGAGGAACATTATGTTTGTTAGATTTTGTACAAACAATCAGATTAAGGAAACACAAATTAATGATTAATGACAAAATTAATGACAGATTAATGACAAACTAAGGAAAAGTGAAAAAAAGCGAAGTAGAAAAAATTAAAGTAAGTAAGTAAGGAGGCCTTAAATCTAGGCCTAACTCCACCTCAATGTTTTTATGTCTATCAAAGACCTATGAAATGGCTTAGAACGTCTTCTAACGATAACAATCAGGACCGATAGCTTATCATGTCCTAACAAGCTTATTGGCCCTATAGGAATCAATAGAAGTGAAAATTGTAAAGGATTTAATCCATCAATTAAGAAACCAGTATTTATGTAAGTAATATTTATTTTATCACAGACCTATCCCGAAGATAAGCTTGCTGCTAAGACCCATCGCGTGAGGAAGCCCTGCCTGTGAGTCTAACCCCTATCTTCAAGATAAGCTCACCGTTTCCCTCCGACAGATATCCGTTTCAAATACATTGAGTAGATTGGTTTGTTTGTTTTCCTTTTATTTGTAGTAATTTTATTCGATGTCGAATAATAACTAATGTAAGGAGATAGATACATTTAGTTTTTATTCCAGTTACTTTTATTATCTCTAGAGCAGTGGTTCTTAACCTTTTTAATTTTGAGAAAAACTGATTTTACCCCACCTTTAATTGTTATCCAAAAAAAAACTAACTAACTTAGTAAGTTTCTTCTGTATTTTTTTACTTTATAATACTATTAATTAGGTAGGTCCTTCGATACCTCTGTAAAATGGCTGACAGGGAATTACTCCCAAGTTCTTAATTACTCCCAGTTTAGAAAACCAGACTCTAAGGATTTATTTTGTGGTGAAACTCGACTGATAGTTTTCTAAACGAATTGTTAAGCTATTGTCCTCGAATGAACTGGATAAAGCATGAATTAACTATTGACTCTTGGTAAGGTATCTTTTATTGTTTTTAATATAATTTATGAAATTTTTCATTAATACGTATTTCTTATTACGTTATACACTTTTTAACTTCAGCTGAGTGTATTAACGCATGGTATAATATGAATCAGCAAAAATGATTTAAAGTTACCTCAGCTAACGATTCGATAAAGTTTATCGACTGTAATCTATATTACTACAGTGGACTCTACGACCAAAAATGTAAAGACTAAATGAGGTAATTTTTTCTTTTTTATAATTTGACATGTATAACGTCACAGAGCATGGCATGCCGAGCAATCAATGTACCAGGAAACGTTATCATTTGTTATTTACGTTATGCTCTTTCGACCACATTTTTGTGTCCCGAAGACTGAGTCTGTATATTTTTTGGTCTGAGAGTTGGCTTCTGTAAGCTCTTATTTTAAGTTTTCAACTAAATTGCTTTCTTAACTATGAATGTTTACTTCGCTATTTATAGTTTTAAAAAGAGGTACCTAATGAAGATTGTTGCGCATAAAATCTACTTCAGACATCTATTTCTGAGCAATTTAGAATTTTAAAGAAACTTTGAAAGCTTTGAAAACTAAAATCTTTAGCGGAAAGCTTAGTCGTAAGTCTCAAGTACAATCTCTACTTATAATATTGCCCCTAGCAAATAAGATTAGAATGTTTGCCGTTTTACTCGATGAGACTAAAGGAGTTTAAGGAAATGATTTGTTTAAAGTAGCCTCTCTCGTACGCACTGGAACGATACCAGTGTTTACTTATTTATTAATGGGACACAATATAAATTAATGTTCTAATCTAATACTTAATGTTTTAAAGTGTTGTGTACCCATAATTAAAGGGTGCTACAACCCATACCTAACATTCACAAATACATTTATGTAAATATAACATAAAATATGTAAATATATCTAGCAATAGCGATATTTATCGGAAACAAAAAAAGGAACCTTCTTGGAAGCAAAGTACTACAATATTTTGTTACCCCCCCACCCCCTTCTCATGTAATGCGCCATTACATTTTTCTGTACCCTTCCACGACCTTCCCTAAACGTTATGTAGCACACAAATAACCATTTCATTTAAAAAAATTTACTAAGTTTAAACAAAATTTATAAGTTACAAGAATTATATTCCCTAGATAAAAAAAGAACAATGTAACGTAACGCGTGGTTCGACCCCTCCTCCCACCTATGTAACGCATTATAACATTTTACATAAGCCCAATTGCTTAACGTAATACTTGAAGGACACCGTAAGCGGATTTACCATATTCCTTCTTGGTCCATTACGGGACATACGTAGCTCATGACGTGGTGCCAATGTTACACCATTTGTTTGGGTGACAGTCATCTGACCACTCACTATTTGTTGTCTGTAGCATCCTTGTTAAGTATGGCTTTGTCTGCGATTAATAAGTAGATACTATAATAAGTAAAGCTTAGCTTTATCTATTTACCTATTGTAATAAAACGGCGACTCAGTGGCGCAGTGACAGCCCTGCCTTCGTTCTAGAGGTCCTTGATTCGATTCCCTGTGCGGCAGTTTGTCTTTAGGTGTGTATTCTTTACTTTCTTTTACCTTTCTTTTGTATATATATTACGGTAAATTTGAATAACTGGTAATTATGAATAATTGTTCACTATTATTAATAATTATCGGAAACAGTGGTTAATGTGAGAAATTAATCACATTTGTCGGTGATTATTGATAATTTAACCTTAGTACCGGTAAATGTAATAAAGTTTTATGCAAACGAACTACTATGTCACAGTTAAGACCCGTTTCGGTTGGTATTTGACTAACAAATAAAAAAGTCACGATTTTTACATTTAAGAAATTCCTATTTTGGATCAATAATTTTAATTGTACATCAAAATTGGCAACTCTAACTAATGTGGTTTTGGCAACAATTGTACATATATGACGCAACTCTTAATGAACTTTTTAATTATATGTCACAGTGTCGGCGGGACCCCGCTCACGCGGGGTCCCTCCTTTTTCTTGGATTAAAAAAGCGACCTAACGAACCTAACCTAGCCAACTATCTTTTACAGAACCGTGCCTTTTTTAAACTTTAGACCCCCCTTCCCCCGCTATTCCGCCTGAAAATTTGCTTCTAAGGTTGACATTTTGCAACAATTGATTTAATGTACAATCAGAATTTTTAGTACAATAATACTATTTTTGTAAATCAAGCAGCTTTTTAGGTGAGCATTTGAGAAAAATATATTAAAGACTTGACAATGTCAAGTTTGTTTGTCAAGA
>LGAG01001215.1:154284-165770 GCA_001278395.1 Lerema accius | reverse complement strand
TCCATGTAGCGCATCATAACATTTTACATCCCCCCTCTACCCCCTAATTGCGTCTTTATGTTATGTAAAGAAAACAGCAAATAAAATTACATGCACATGAACCATTAAATTAAATAGAAAAAAGAAAAGAATATTGTTAAAGAAATTCTCGATCAGAATGTCAAATGGCCATTCATCGGAGGGTTCAGTATATGCAATTCTCCCTATAAGGGCTACGTGGATCCCAGGATAAAGTGATTGAAGGTTCTCCGGGTCCAACGCGCCAAAACAGGTGTAAGGCGCAAAATAAAAATAGTGTCTCAGAAGAGCGGAGCGTATTGAATGTATAATAATATAAGTATATTATGTATCCTTATTGTAACCACATACATATTTAATTTTGCATACTTACATTAATATTTGTATTTGGTTATTGAAGTGCCTTTATATGTTAAATAAAAAAACATAATTACCTATACAAGTATTCCTCTGGTTGAAAAAATTCTACAATAATTCAACTACATTGTTTTACACTTTCGAGATTAGTCATCAAAAAAAATTACGACCTATGCGTTACCGGCCAAGAAAAAAAAGAAGGAAATTTTCGTAATTCTGCAATTATAGAGCCTCAATTGTATAGGTAACTTAATCCTATTAAATAAGACTCGTATAACGTTGAACATTGATTTCAATAACAGCATCAAAAATAAGTATTGTTCCTGAAAAAATAGATTAGCTTTTTGATTATTAATTAGATGCAGCTCACCGGCGAGGTCGAGATTCACGAATAGAATCAATTTATTATAATAGAGATTGATGCCATGAATAATTCTAGTTTATTAAATCGGAATGATGACTGCGGAATAAAGAGTGCGGCATCATAATTAGTGTCGAAAATTTAAATTTTGTTACCTAGGTAACTTAGGGGCCGTTCAAGTATTACATAACGCAGTTTGGAGAGAGAGGTTTCTTGTAAAATGTTATGATGCATAGGGAGGGGAGTCAAACAACGCGTTACTAAACACTGTTTTTTTACTTAGAAATACAACTAGTGAATATTATTTTTGTAACTCGATGAATTGGCAAGATTTTTAGATAAAAAAAATAATAATTATGTGTAGTACGTAACGTTTATGACGATACAGAAAAACGTGACGGCACGTTAGATATAAGAGGATTGGGGTCAAACATTAAAAAAAATTGCTGCATGTAATACTTTAACGATTCTATACTACCTACTACCAGCTACTTCGCAGACGCTGGTAAGTATAAAGTTAGTTTTTTTTCTATCCTGTCTTATTAATAAATTACTCTAGAACACCGGACTAACGATAACGTTACAAAAACATTTGTCGTTTCTCCGTCACATAATTAGTCTTTTATAATTTTGTTGATCTCTCATCTCATTTTTATATTATCATAACAAGAGCTTAAGTTATAAGAAATTCTATTAAGCCGTTACTTCGTCCATAGAAAACTAATCGAAAAGAGGAAGCGCAAACTTACAATATCTCCGTTAATATAGTTAAAACTGCCTTTACAAGTGCAACAAAAACTTCTTGGCGATAAACATCTTGTCGTTGATGTTGGGACTTTAAAACTTACTTCATAAGTCCATACGCTGTTTAAGTCCAAGCTAAACGGTGCTCTACGTAGCTACAGACTTACATAGACCGATCTTACTCGAGTAATCCTACTAATATTATTAATGTGAAAGTTTATAAAGATGTTTGGATGTCTGTCCCTCCTTCACATTCTAACCGTTGAATGAATTAAGCTGAAACTTGGTACACAGATAGGTTGCATTCAGGAATAGGACATAGGATACATTTTATCCCGATTATAGGTACCCTTGGGATAAATCCCATATTTTTTATAACTACTCTTCTGCGGGCGAAGCCACGGGCGACGTCTAGTTCATAATATACATGTCTGTATTTTGTGTACTCATTTAGACTTTTCATGATAGTTCTGCCTATATTGTCTTGATTGTGATGATATCGTGAGATTTGTAAATTATGTAGTAGTAGAGGACCTCAACAGGGGATTTCGGGAGTTACATCGCAGCAGATAGATCTCCCGAAATCCCCTATTGGACTCTCCACTATAGAGATTAAGTTCTTCAACACATTTTAAAATACATTGAGTGTTATGTAAAATATGGTATTTCTTAAACATATTGATATTTCTAGTACCGAACATCTTAACTGACAAGCATTGGGTAATACTAAGTATGGTACATTTAAAACTAAGTAATACCAAAGAAACAGCGTGTTAGAAATCGCTACATTTTGTCACTTGCTCCACTAGTTAAATGTCTGCTTTATTCAGCCTCGGAGCATTTTGATCCATTTCATAAATTTATTTCATAAAGTTTCTTTCCTGCCTTCTGTTTACCCGATATACAAAAGTGAAATATTGTAACGCTAACTCATGGTGGACTGCATGTATAATATCATTTATTGTTTTTTTGCATTGAGTACTCATTAAATACAGTACCTATGTAGCCAACAATAAACAAAGAATCCAGTAAATAGTACCTACATATCAAAAATGGAATCTGTTACTTTCCGAAACAGTACTATTTGTCTGTAAAAACACCCAAAAAAAACTGTTCAATCAAAGCCGGATTCGGGAGTTCGCTCTTCAACAAAGATCGTGCAAAACAACGTGTAGTCTATAGTGAATTGGAATATTCAGTCAATATATCGATAATCCTCAAGCCAGTTGCATTACAGCTGTAAAAAGTACGATCCACATAAAATAGATAGATAAAGATAGACACGTATGTGAGCAAAGATTGAAGAGCAAGAAGAGTAAAGTACACAGGGCCGGTCATCCTTGAAAGCAAATTAGGCGACAGCCTAGAGCGCCGTAGTCTGGAACAGCAAACGCTGGCATCAAAATTGAGTAATAAAAAATTGGTATATAGCTGTGTATTGGACATGAATATGTTTATGTTACAAGTTATTTTTTTAATAAAATACTTTTGTACTCATATCTATTTACGTCGTAAAATAATCTTAGAATAGCGACGCTTCCTCCTCCACCGCTTGCAATTTTTCTCGCATGGTTCTCTTATGGTATTAATTATTTGATCCTTTAGCTAGGTAAGCAGTGGTGTAATTTAATTTTGGATGTAGACAATATATATATGCGAAAGTACAACTCCAAACTGAATGTATCTTTTGATTTTGTTATCATTGCGCTTTTAGGATTGTCCCCGTATAGTAACAAAAAGACGAAAATTTCATAAAGACGAATTCACGTAAAAAGGAGAAAAATAAACACCAAAAATGTTTAAACACATTCCTTTTACTAACGTCATTTTCTGTGATAATGACTATTGACTACATACCTATTCTTTTATTTTATTTTATCTAGAAAATCCTTTTTTTCGATATACTGTCCATGTTCGTAGTCGCAGACTGTAAGATGTTTCGATGTATCAGTTCACATTCACAAAGGAAAGAACGTTCGAAGTATTTGCGCATTTTCACACTTCGGAGCACACGCGAGACCTCTTGGGAGAACGTCTCTGTTTAGCAAAGGGCTTGTAAAGCTTAGTTTAGGATGTTGGTAATACATGTATTGTCCATTTTGCGCGCGTAGATACATTTACTTGTATCCCCATTCGTTACGTAGGTAACTATAGGGTGTCAACTGGATAAAGTTTCTTGTAAAATCGAGGACTATGAATTACCTTTACTAAACTGAAGAGTATTATGCTATTCAGCTTCCATATGTAACAGATACATTCATTGCTCTGTGGCTTCCATAGTCGCATGTTGTCAAAGTCTTGAACAAAACAAACCTGCTCTATAAAGATATAAAGATATTTATTAAACACATAAGAAACTTTACCTACAAATAAAAATGTTCGTAAACTGCCACAATAGTGTAAACTGTGTCGCAGCAGTTTACGCCCACGCCGAGACATTGCAAGAGTGTGCGAAATATATTCTATGAAAATTGAACTAAAGATTATTTATTAACTTTATCAAAGCCGTTCATTTTACGAGCACCTACGACAGTTTTAAGGTTGCTTTAGCCTTCAACTTCATATTAAGGATTAATTAACCACATGGATTATATAAATTAAATACTACGTACCTATTTATCCACATGGTATTTTTTAACTTTATTATTTTCATCTGCAATATTTAAAAAGACACGTTGTTAGTTTATTTGTGTGCCTTTCAATGTGAGTTAAAAATTCGAGTCATTTGTTTCATCAAAAATTCTAACGTAATTACCTTTATCCTTGTTTGTCATGTCCTTGTTAACTGACTGACTACTCTGCATCGGGAACCACTTAATATTAAACGGCTCAACTACTTGAAGATCTATAGCCCTATACTTTCTATATAGTAATAGTTCAATCTAGCATTAGTTACGTCATTGTTCTCCTATATAACTTACATGTAAGTTAGTATACAGTGCTGCACTCTAGATAATTTGAAACTCAAGGGACCAGAGAAAGTTCAAATTAACGAGAGTTCAAAATAACAAGTGTTCAAAACAACCAAGAGGGGCAGGGGGACACGAGTAAAAAGAGTTTGTGCTTAATTATTTCTACATTATTATTATTATTTATATCAAAATTATCGAGAGTCGACTGTATCTTGTTACCATGCAAATCGTGTCCGATGTCCATGATGATGTGTAACAATGTGTTGTTAGAACCTTCTTTGACCGCACTCACACAAAGCTTCTCTATCTACTATCGTATTAGTGAGTAGTGACTACTTTCTCCCCATTTGCACGTCTCGTCTTACATCGTCTTTGTTTTCACTAAGCATGTGTAGGTAGGTGTATAGGTACCTACAGTTTTTTCGCTTGACACCAATGTTTATATTGGGTTCATTTCATTAATCACGTGTCATTTGCGTATATTATTAATTTTTATATAATTTTTACACTTCAAGGATTTGTTTGAGTAATTAATAAGTAACCTACAAACAAGTAATAAGTAATAGAAAAAAATATTGCTACAAATGTTTTTTTGAGAATTAGAGGCATCCAATGAGTACAAATAGAGGGGGCACCATAATTAATAAAATACATTGAGTACCTATACATATATAATATCGCTCTCATAATATACACGTAATTATATGATTCCCACGATGGAAGTGAATCTTGTGAAACTTTACATGTAGATGCTCATGTTAAATGTAGTAGACCTTACAGGAGATCCGTCAAGCTTTTTAGGCTGTCGAGAGAGCCAAAGAAATGGACATACATACATACATACATTTAGGCATGTATGTAGGTATCTTACCCACGCTCGAATACCATCCCCCGTCATATCTCGGTCGGATAATAAGTTTGTTGATTATAAGTGTGATACGTCTGATTTATGAATATAATATTTTGTCGATTCGTTTTTAAACTGAACACGTTGAAGTCGCGTCTATCTCGAGCCGAATTAACCACGTCTCCCTCATTTTTGTATGCCAGAACACCACCTGTCACGGTTCCCACTCCCTGGTCTAATAAGATTATTACAACAGAATTCTTTGTTTATGCTTTCTTGTAATGTTCTTTAGCGCAATTCGGATTTTTTGCACCGTTATACAGGTTTTCTCGAAATATTTACAAAATGTATAGCTGTAGCTGATTTGACAACAAATAAAATAAATTAAGTACTAACACTAATAGAGAAAAAAAACCTGGTTACTAGAAATGGGGGATAAATGCCTATGTCACTCTTACAATGGAGACCTATCCAATATCCATTACATACATTACTCGTAGTACGAAACCTTTCACGTGCAGTTATGACCTGTGCTTGGCTAGTTTTATTCTTTACACATTACTGTTTAAGTCAGACCGTGGGATTTGATTATCACTCAAATGTGGGAGTTTATGATGAAAAGGACAACTTGACAATATTTTTTAATACTTTTAGGTAGGTAATAAGTTTGAAAATCATGCAATAAAATAATTACAAGTCCTTTCAAATTAAAGGGGTTGTTATAAAGGTTTGTACATACGTACTTACATACATACGACTGGGTGCCTGATGAGAAATAAATAATCAGCGATTTTATTTGCAACGTTAGTTAAAAATTTATACAATTTTAATATTATAAGTGAATACTTTTAAGTTTTAAGCTAATGAAATAATATTCTACAAACTAAAGACACCGTTAATATAGTTAAGTGACCTATCACTGCAGTGCCGGGGCGAGTTTAAAGCAAATTTAAGACATTTAGTGGTTAGCTTCGGCGTTCTGAAACAGAAGGCGAACACAACCCACTTCTAAACAATTTATGATTCCATAAAAGTTCTGTTATAAGTGGTTGAGGCATTAGTGCCAGTAATTTTGAGAAGATGCTTTTAAAGCTGCAGGTGATCACTTTAAATCATGGTTTAACTACTTCGTTGTTCAACTTCAAATTTTAATAATAGGTCGATGATTTTTGGCACCCATCACGAAGTAGGAAAACATCGCGATTATGTTATGATTACATTACAATTATAAAAAATACAAGTTTCATGCCATATCCTATGGAATTTTTAATTATGTACAATAAGTAATTTCTATTGGCCTTGTTGCCCTTCATAGCTTCACGTGGATCGAATAAAACTGGTCAATGAATGCAATTTCATCGGGACTGGCGAACTGGTTAGTATCAATTACTTTTACTGCCCTAGGCTATAGAAGTATCAGTGACGTAGTGGTGTCGCGTCGTGAGGTCGCGTCGTAGCGTCGTGGCGTCGTCGTGGCGTCGAGACGGACACCTGACACGGGCACTTCGCATCTGACAACGGACATCCGCTGACCTGTCATGTCATATCATCTTGAAAACAATGATAATACTCACCGTGAATATACCTAACTTTTTGATGCTTTCAAAAACAAGCTACTATGTAACCCGTGATATTTTGTAATGATCGATTTTAGGTTATCAAACTTACATGTTACAGATTCCCGCGGCGTTGCTCGGTAAATTATGTGTAGAAAAACAAAAAAGTAGGAACTTAGGAAGTAACAAGTTTTACATAAAATAATGTGATTGACGTCGACTCTAGTCATTATAATCTATTCTGTTTTCATAAACCCTAGTTATTAACATAATAATACGAATTATTCTCACCTAGGTTATGTTAAACAGGTTCTAAAAATTAAAACTGGTATTCGATTTTGAGTAGACAATACATAACACAATATTTTAAAATATACATTAAATAACAATACTAAACAGACGACATAACATTTAGCATAATTTAAAACATTGATTTGCAATTACCCTTATAATATATTTATTTTATTGGTATAGGTACATTTAATCAGACTATTGTTGCTACGTGGTATAAACATTTTTGTAGGTCATCAAGATGTTCTTGTATTGACCGACCCCTTATCGTGAATGTGTTGCGAAGTGATAGAAGTATTTTCTGTGGAAATAGTCAAATAATTAAAAACTGAAGATAATATTCAGTGCAACGTGCAGATGATTATGACCAATGAATTTTATTGTAGAAGCTCATAGTATTTTTTTTTATTAAACCTAAACGAGAAAACCTACTGTTAACGTAACTATCGTTCATAAGTTTTTGGCAAGTCAGATGACATCTACCTACAATATCTTTATTAGCAACTCTTTGACGCTTCAACCAAAACTGATACTCTATTTTTAGTAACTCTTGGCTTTTTGGGGAACTTTCAGGTGAGCAAGTGTTCCACCGTTGTGTTATCCTTCGCTGAAGCAGTTGTTAATTAATTTTTAGTAGGTACATAGGCATATCTAACTAAATATAACTTTTTGAAATGCATGCCAGTTTTGAACCTAGGACCTCCTGTGCGGAAGATTACCTTCAAGCATGATAATTAGTTATGTACTTATGATAATGATATTGTTGTAAAATTACATACCTAGTACTGTAGAAGTGATTAAGTACACATTTATCTTTATCTAAATAATACTTATTCAATAACATACAAAAACGAATTAGGCATCTAATCCAATCTCTTTTTAAGTGTATAACACACTACATTGCATTATTGTAAGTACAACATAAATATTTTTACATATTGCAGTGCAGTAGATACTGTAGGTAATAGACTGAGTTATAAATGATTAAACGCCTAGAACCCTAGGACAGGCCAACCCCGACAACTTGCCTTTATTCAATAATGTAAATATAAATAGCTAAATAAATATGTAAATCATTTTAGATAAGGTAGATACCTTTTCATCCTACTAACTGTAGATACTTACTAAGTAGGTATTCATATTCTTGCCTGAGATATTAATTCCCTTACCTACCTACGCCTGTATTATGGGTCTAAAGTTGAGCTCTACACATAAGATATTCATGGAGATAGGTAATTGATAATGAATTTTAAAAGTTGCGACCAAGTTTTGGGTAAAAGTGGAACGGAGCGCGTTTGCCGCGAATGAGGAGATCACGTCATCGTTCACATTCGCGTGCGTGGCGGGCGCGATGAGGAGCCGCGTCACCCGCACCTAAATGCACTATCGAAAATATACCTGTCTCTTTCCGATATTGACTATTGAGTTATATAAAAAGAGACAAACAAACCTTGCTGATAGAACTGTACCGGCGCGGCAAACAGCAAAGTTTATACGAATTTCAAAGTTGACGGAACGAAATTGTTCAGTTCGTTCTCATCCGCGGTCGGGAGCGCACGCATCAATTGTTCTACCGATAACTTTTCGTAACTTCACCATGACGCTGCGCTGCGTACTTGTAGTTCTAGCATTAGCTGGAGCCACGTTTGCCGGTCCCGAGGTCACCGAACTTAAGATCGACGTAGTCAGCGTACCAGAAGGATGTACTCAGAAATCTAAACAAGGCGATATGCTGACCATGCACTACACCGGAACGCTAGATGACGGCCACAAGTTCGATTCCAGGTATGTTGTAAATTTCGTGCTAAACTTTGGTTTTATGATCGTGTATATGTATAATTTTAGACTATTTATCAGCGAATGTATGTTATGTTATGCTGTGTTTTAAGTTTTAGTTTTGTTTGGTTTGTTTGGTCACTTTACCCCATTCGATATAAACTGTACTATGAGCAATAAAATAAGCTCATATTATAATGTGAACTACAGCTACTTAGGTGTATTTACAATACGTCATCAAGCTAAAGACGTATGGCACTAAAAAGATCTGACTGATTTTGATAAAAAAAATTTATACAGCACATTTTGTAATTTTAGTTTTAAAAATATTACTAACCCATTACCAATGCGATTTCTGCCTTGAAGTAAGTATGTTGCTCAAATAAATATACATATTATTATTATTTAAGTCGATTTCAATAGCAAAACTTAATAGGAGTGGTGGCGCCATCTTTGATATTCCTTAAATCGATTTTAATAGGAAAAAAGGACATCATCTTTGATAGGTACTCCCATTAATTATTTTTTAATAGGAATGAAGAACATTAGTTTCTTTGAAATTTTGCCTCAAATCTCTCTTCTAGGTATTGGTAGTACTGTACCTAAATCTTAACTGTTCTACCGGTTTTGAATTTTGATTCGGCCAATTTATTATTAAAGAAAACGCGGAAAATGTACCGCGAATTCAATAATACTTGGTTCCCTAAATGTAGCCGCTTGGATGACGACATGATATTAACCAATCGGAGCGTTCCGTGAATTGTCTATTATCTGTAACAGCTAATCACGAGGTTTCGCAGGGACTCCAACGCATTCAATAATGCGACGCATCCATTCCAGTCCATTAGATGATCAAGAGTGGGCTGTAATGACGGCTGCTATCATGTCCTTGTCAATCAGCACGGTTATTGTCAAGTATTTTTAATTACCTTGATTTAATTTTGAAACCTTCAGACAAAAAAATTATCAGCCTTTAATACAAAAAGTGAGATCAGTTTTTTTTTCTATTTTACGATCTGACATTGTACATTACTGAGCATGGTCTGCCGAGCAATGTATCGTGAAACGTTATCGTTTGCTATTTAAGTATGTTATTTTTTTTCGACTTCGTTTTTTGTTTTGGAAACTATTTTTTGGTTTGAAGTTAAACCATAAATTTTGCAGCGTCTTTTTTTCCTTAGCTACGTAACATGTTCATTGAACAATCATTTTGTTTTTGACTCATTAATAATTCGATTCGATGAAAATTGGACTTTTTTTGCAAATTTTAGTGCAGGTTTTTATTAACTCTGCCTTTTTGTGGGTGGAATGGGGAATGAAATAATATTATGGCGGAAAAAATTGAGATACGGGGAATTAACATTATGAACATTTTACGAGACAGGTATAACTTAAACTCTGGGTTCCTAACTTGGGGGTATTACTCCCGCAGGGGTAAGTCAGCTATTTCACAGGGGTAATGCAGGACCTAATTATTAGGATCATAAAACATTAAAAATATAGAATTAATAAAAACAAAAAAGTTACTTGTTTTTTTCTTTTAATGACATTTTAAAGACAGGGTAAAATCAGTTTCCTCATAGGGGTAACGATATTGAAAAGGCTGGGAACACCTGACTTAAACGCATCTGATAAAATTAGGTACATTATAAGAAGTCATTGCCTATTAGACTCAAATCCTTTGAAAATTTTTCTCCAATTCTGCTATACTTGCATTGAAAAGAGACCAAAGCTTTACGGCTGAAAGTTTGACTATGCGTACACACGCGACATTCCTACATCTCACGAATGCAATTTTAAAACTCAGGGAATTGTTTGTATTTCCGGTAGAGGTGTGTAGTTCCGGACTGTAATAGTTCCAGGAACTATGTCCGTTGCTGGAACGAGTCAATCCAATCCGATGCGTCGGACTGGATATAGTTACATGTCCGCCAACCAACTGTCAAACAGCGAGTGTAAATAGGTCCAGGAACTATTTTCTAATTTGTAACTATGTTCTCCCGCTGCCTGTAATGAATGATTGAAAACGGGGAATTGCAGGGAATGAATAACTTAATTTCAAGGTCATTTTTTTAACTTGCACAGAAAATAAAAGCAAGTTTAGCAAGTCAGATGCACGTCAAAAGTCATAATTACGTAATTTTTGGGCCTTACAAATACGTATTGCAATATACAAAAAATAACCCTTTCAATAGTCAATATATTCAATTAATAGTCAATACTCAAAATAATACATTATGTTCATAATATTTTATTGCAAATAAAGAACTGTTCTAAGCCTGTAAAGTATGAAGGTAAATCAACTGATATTTTTTGTCTACCTAAACGTTCCGATAGAATCAAGGATTTGAAAGGCAGACTAAATCGTTCCGCGGACAAGTTTCTTGAACATGGTTTCGGCATTGAGATGAATGGAGGATGTAAAGGACTAAATTTGACAGTCGGATCGAGATCGTTCCGCGGACATGTTTCCTGAACATCGGTTCGGGATTGAGATGAATGGAGGACATAAATGAATGAATTTGACAGGCGGATCGAAATCGTTCCGCGGACATGTTTCCTGAACATCGGTTCGAGATTGAGATGAATGGAGGACATAAATGAATGAATTTGACAGGCGGATC
>LGAG01001215.1:126724-146597 GCA_001278395.1 Lerema accius | reverse complement strand
CAGAACTTTCACTGGCAGACAGCTGATGTATCAAGGAGTAACTTAGGCTACTTTTTTTACTTTCGTTTCGGCGTAGGTTTCCCGAAGCGAAGCGAGGGCGGGTCCACTAGTGTGTCATAATGTATATCACCTGTAACTGCGCAACGGTTGGTGACAAATCTTCATCTCTGCATTGCTCTGGTTACCGCCTTGTTTAGAATGCCACTCCCATTTATCTGAATTCTGAGATTGTTACGGTATTTCTACGTGGAATAATATAGTTTTTTTTTCAACAATATCGCAAAGGTTACCTAATTGTATAATCTGTTTTATAAGTACGATCGTCGATTTCATTAAGGTCAGTATTGACCTTCCCCAGAATTATTTGCTTTTTCGTTATAATAATATCACGTATTAAATCTTAATACATAAAACACAAGGTTGTCACTGCACTCCGCCTAAACACCTAGGCCAGTTTAAATAAACAATTTTTGAGGTATTTTAGAGGTACCGTATTTCAAACCACAGTCGGACTCAGTTCAATGGACCAGCCATTAAAGTTATTGAAAGGTCGCCATAGCAAAAGTTGTCCGATGTGATAATCATTTACGAAAGGTATATGAAAATAGAAGGTATCTGATGTGGAAAATCCAGAGATTAAAAAAATTATAACAGGAAGAGGTAAGTCAACGTCTGCCCCGTCTTCTGGTACGTACTACGTACGTACTAGAACATGTTGTTTGCATACATATGTAAAATACATTACAGTTAGGCTACGACCTTGCTGGTTGACAAAGATGCAATCCGCCTAAAATGAGATCACGAGTGCTATACGAACATTGTTACCAATTAATTTTGTCTGCATTCGGAGAAGATTCATTAACAATTTTGATTACTTTGTATTTGTGTTTGTACGATAGCCGGCGGACTGATAGAAATTTAATGAGAAAGTTCCAATCGCCTAAAAGAAAATTAAGATCCAAATGTAGAGAGGATTTCCGAAAACGGTCCCGATAATTAATTAAGTAAATACGGGCGTCGTATCCTGCACTCGTGGCTCGTTGTACTATTTCAAATATAACTAAAATCTACTAATCCATTGAGTATTTTATGACGAAACACACTATCTTTTTTCAAGCTTTGTGTTATCATTAAATAAAACTATTATAATCTAGAATTCTTGTGAAATATCGTAAAGCAAGTCTCAAAATTAAACCAAATTGGATTTTAAAACAATCGATGAAATTGATAAATTATGCTTTTTCGAAATATCGCGATATTTTTAAACATTTAAACTAAATAATCGTTTTTGATTACTGTTTTTGTAACTAGATTATTCGTTGTTGAAATACCTACTGTTCTAATAATTATGCTTCCTCATTGATTTTGTAATTCGGAGTGATGAAACACTAAATATTATATTTTACCATCCACGAACATTGTCTGTTTTAAATTTCGATTGTATTATTATAATATTGTTGTGTAGACATTGGGCAACCATTGTGGAGTGCTGAAACAAAAGTTTCTGTTCTCCCAAGATTACCGATAAATGCAATTATGACACCATTAATATTATTATCTGATTCGACATACAATCCATCTTGTGAGTTTAATTACTTTAATAGTAAGAACAATGTAATAGCATAGTTTGGTGCGTAATATTTCCTACACGGAAACGAGGCACCAAGGATTACCTTAAGGCGTGTTTCTGTTTAACTAAGGATAGGGCGTGCTAAACTTTTTGTTTTGTCATTCAGTGCTCATACAGAAACTTATAAATTTTCAACGATATCAGATATGATGGAATGCTCTTTAGAGGCAGAAGTCTAATGAAGTGTGTCGATAAATACAGCCTGACCTCTTCAGGTATGCCACGATGGGCACTCCACTAGAGTCAGTTTCCCTCACAAACGTGTTTAATTATTAAGTACGCAGGAATTAATTACTTAGTCGTTGTGATATCGTAAATGATCTACGACGTATGGAAAGTCGCGTGTTTTGAGGGTGGTTGGGTGACCATTTACGCGCTTCTGTGTTTTGGAGGGCAAGTTAAGCCTTCAAATACTTAAAAAAGACGGGTTTTTTTAAAACTTTTTATTCCAAAACCTGTCGCTTTAAGCGCCTAAAGTCAAATTGCTCACCACACATAATTATGCCCCGTAGTTTTATTGCAAAATAGTTGACCTTGCAAACTTCGTACCGCTTCGAAATCAATAAACAAAGCGGATTTTTTTTACATTTTCTTACCTTTTAAATTGCCCAGATCCTCCACAAATAATTTAAAACCAAAATCAGCTAAATAGATCCAGCCCTTCTCGAGTTTTAGAGAGACTAACGATTGTCAATTGATTTTATATGTATAAGGAGTACTGGAGAATAATCCCTTAAACCCATTTTAATTAAGTACCTTAAGACACTGCGCAAAGATCGATTAGTAACAGTCGTAACCACGTGTGAGTACTTACTGGTATGTGTCGAATCAATTATCGCGTCTATGTTTAAACTGACGTGGCGCAACTCACTACTGATAAGACCTGTGATTGCTTTAAGTGTATCGGAATATAGCGTAATCTCGGTGACCGAAATGGGTATTAAATAATACTATTATTAACAATAAAACTTATTAAATTATTATTTACATCTGCGAATCACGTTACGATTTATGATTATGATAGCGCGCTACTGTAGGACAAATAAGACGCTTCAGACAATAAAAATACTTACCGTACCTCATTTGTTAAATTAATATGTTCAGAAAGTCAGAGAGAACACATGGATGAACATTCAGAATATTCATACATACATAATGCTCAAAATCATATTATGGCCTTCCGTGTAAGGTAAAAAAGAAAACCATGAAATGCTTGCGAGTAATTAAAGAAACTACGGAACCCTACTAATGAACTAACACGCACTTGGTCAGTTTTTACAGGTAAAATAAAGTACCAATAATATTTTGTAACAAAAAATAATAAATGATCGTTGTTTAAAAATCGAGCAGTGAAATTGAATTTTTCATAACTCAAGGAAGGAACAGGTATTAACCATAAATACATTATTGGTAATGTTTGTAAAAGTAGTACCTAGTACTCGCCCTTGAAAAAACAAGTCAGTAATATTGTTAACTTGATTTAAATTAAAGGTTACTCGTTCATAAGTTTTGCAACCGCGAATACCGTAAAACAATGTCTACTCATAAGAAAGCAATAATCATAAGAAAGAAATGGAATAAAAATGATTTATGTTTGATAACTGGAATAATTACTTATCTAGATATTTTATTCCTTAAAATTATTACTTAAAATAAAATAGTTACTTAAAATAAAATAGTTACTTAAAATAAAAAAAATAGGTGTTATATTGCTTTGCATTTTCAAACCGCGGGAATGCGTTCAGGATAGCATCTAAAACTATTGTCTACAAAAGGTAGAAAACTAAGTATTACCAAAAGGCTTGATTGCACATGTGAAAAAATCAACCTTGTCTGACTTTTGAATGCATTATTATCTATTATATAGTAACAATAATTGTTCATTATATTATCATGATAACGAAACACGTAAGCATTGGTTGATAAATTCGAAGGGGTCGTTGGTGATAAACCTATATTATTAAATTTTCCTTTAAGTTTTTATACACCGATCCAATTAGGTAAGCGATCTGATAACTTGTTCGTAATCGTAACCTTGAATAAAGTTTAATAGGTGTATGAATGTTTTTTATTGGACTTGTTTTAAGATACTTGTAAATAACTTTCATTCTTTGTAGGTAGATCTAAAAGTAGCTTTTGATGTAGGTTTGACTGACTATTGTGTAAAGAAGATAATTTAATTCACATCATAAATATTTATACACAATATGAAACACGTTAAGTTTTATACATTTGTACCTCATGCTACCAAGAGTTTAACCACGAGTACGTTCTCGGTGTTTTAATTTAAAGATTATAATTTTAACTGATTTGATTTATTAGCCTTTTGAAGTCTACTAAGCATATACTTCCTAAAAGTGCTCTATTTCTAATCCTGAGCCTTCTTCCCTTCAATTGTCAGTGTCATTGCTCTCAATACTTCGTTTCTAAAGACGAGGTTCATACGCCAATTCACTAGAATAACTAACTACGTAAAATTACGAAGCTTATGCTGGCGACTTATATTTTTTTAATTTACTCGTAGGTTTCACGGGTCTGTTGTATTAGAGTTTGTTAAATAAAATTATTGATGTGCTTTCACTTATTCTTTAAGTATATTAAAAATTAATTGTGGCTGCCATAAGTAAAAGTTTCTACATACACTTTACGCAGCATGTAACCAAAAGCCACACCATAATGAGTCACATAGTTACGTAGGTAAGTGAAACAAACATTATACTTATCTAAACCCAAAATGCCAGGTTACAAATGTGAGATAATAATTGATTCCCATAAATATTATAAAAGCTGGGCGAATAATATAAACGAGTTCTATTAAAACTTGAGGATTAACATCTCAGACAAACTTAAAATTGTCTTCAACACACCTCAAGAAAATCCTTTGATCATAAAGGAATTGCACCGCGAATACTGCAAATGCGAATTAGGTAAATGGCTTTGCATTTTGATGGGAAATCATTACCTGTCACTTAGGTGTTTGACCTTTCTGTAATAGTGATAGGTAAAACAGCTTTAGCCATGTTGTAACACTCTACCTATTGTTGTTCTTTACAATATGACGACTTTACCTACCTATTGTTCTCAAACTATCGACCGATCTAAGTTGCAATAAATACTTGCATCTTTCAAAGATATTGCCGACTCAAACTGGACACAAAGAGGGAGGATGTAACTTAGCCCCAAGAGTATCAGTATGTCTCACTGACTATAACAAGAACTAGTTGCTTGCTTGTTCAATTCAAACTTTATTTGAGAATATGTTACTAACAATTGCATGTACGCAAATATATTCATACCCATAAATAATTTAATAGATAATAATGCATTTATAGTTTAGTTTACCCTTACGGTGATTTATTAAGAAACGTATTTAAGAACTAATTGTTCTTATTATTATTGTATACGTAACTCTTCTGTACGGTACCTCGCATAGTGTAAAACAACGTTAGAATTTGTTTTAAAAGTTTAAACTTATTGTTATATATTACAAGTAATTATGGCTAAAAATCGTGGGTTTATAATTTTACATGTTAATGAGACATTTACATTCACTTTAATTTAAATTTAGTTGCCCATACACAAACATTCCAAAAATGTGGCTAAGTGGATTTTAACAGATTTAACCCAAAGATGTCGATTCACATGTACGATAACGACACGACGTCGTTACGACAACACAAGGGGTCATTGAGTATCGTATAGAACAAGGTGTAGAACGATACGACGTCGACGTCGTTAGATACTGTGTCGTCGCCCGTCTACGTAGAAGTCGTAACGTGCGACTTTTTGTCGTTGCGATGTCGTGTCGTTGTAGCACACGTGAATAGCCACGAGCTGTCTAGCTGGGCGCTATAAGGGCATTGTCGAAATGTAGCTTGTAACAAAATTTATGACTCAATCAGCCTGCATATCGATTGGATTTGGCAGCAAATGCCGTTAGCATAGAAACAATGAAGGCATGTTAGTACATGGGGACATGCGAAACGGTATTCTAAAATTTGTACAAAAGGATAATCTACAATCTATGTGTTTAAGAAAACTGTATCGTGAACGCATCTTATAAAATATCTACTTCTTGAATTTTTTAAAAGGGACCAATAAATACGTATTTAATCAATTGTTGATAGTTTGAGATTTCTGTTAAAGATTAGATAAAAAGTTTTATGTTCAGAATTTCATAAAAAAGAGAAAAATATTTCTTGAAGGACCAAAGATATATGCAGGAAATTTCTAAAATAAGTTTAATTAGATAATTGTTTTCTCGAAACGGGAACTGACATACACGGGTTATTAAAGTTACTAGAAATGAATAACAAATTACTTCTGCATTAAATATCACTATTGCCAACTTACTTAGCTATATATAACTTAAAATGCATTGTGAAATAAGCGTAGCTGGTATAAAATATGATAAAACATTTTCACTCAGATCCGTAGAACTTGAAGTAAGTTGAAAAGATAGTTATAATTTTTAAGTTACCGATTTAAGTATTACTAAGTTTTTAAGTACTAAAACTACAAAATGATGTTTTTTATGACAGTTACGAATCGTAGCGACTTATTAGTGATGGGAACAAAGATTAATAAAGGTAATCAATGCTATGTAGTGACGAAGCTGAACAACATTTACGAAGAGTTTTCGGTTATATCAAAGGCAATTACATAATAAATTATCTACATTTATAGGCACCGTCAAATTCAAAACAATATGCATATAACAGAACATAATGTCTTACAGACGCATGTTCCTGGAAAATTCATGAATTTAGGTTCAGTGTATAATTACGAAAAATACGAGTATAGCGCAGGTCTCTTTGCAGAGGCCAAGACACTTGACACAACAAAGCTTAGTACCTACTACAAAAACACCTTACAATTTCGTGAGAAAATGTGTTATTACAGTGTGATGTCATAACATAATAAATGATAAAGATCAAAAATATTATGTCTATTTAGTCTCCGGTTATTTCAAGTTGCGATTTCCGTAAAAAGCCTTTAGGGAATTAGACAAACTTAGGGGTATGAGCGTTGCAGACGATGTAGCTGCAGATAGGAGTGATACAAATTACGATCGATTTATGTGTGGGTCTAGTGATAAGAGGTAGCATGTTAGGTTTAATAATATTTTTAGGGTTCCGTAGCGGAAGTTTTACACAGAGCACACACATGAGTAAACTTATTCTAATATTAGTCATTCGAGATAATGATCGTCAAGTTATATAAAGAATTCGATTCGATGATTAACGTTAAATTTTAATCTTATCGGGTATAGATACCGTGTTTTACATTTTAGGTTATAAAATAATGTGTATTACATTAGTATAACCTATTTCATGTATGATCAATAAAGCTGTTAAAGAAGATATTATGAAAGACCCATATCGATATGTTGAAAACGAAAAGAGCAGCACTAACCAATAAAATGCGTTTGTAGATTGCGGTTGAATGTGAAGGCCCAGGTGATACATACCGGCCAAAGTTTATAGCTTAGGCGAGGTTTGCCGCCCTTTAATATTTAATATTGAAAAAATATATACAACCAATCTAACGTTATCTTGAATCGAAACTTGTTTATTGCAATACCCAGTCGCGCTCCTGATGTACGAGGTAAAGTAAAATCTTGAGATACGTAGCTACGTGGTTACTCAGAAGATATCATTTGGTAATTGGTTCTTTGGCGTGATTGGTGCCAACTATTGTCAGCGAGCTCACTAAATAAATAGGTTATTCAATGAATAAGTGGGTTAAACGACAATGCCAAAGTTGGAAGTTAATTAAAACTTTATTAACACCGTTCATTGTTCCTGCATGTGCATGGATAAGGTATGAAAGAATCTGAAAACTAATTTTACTTAGATCAGCTTTGCGAAATGCGTAAGTTGAAATAGGTGAAGATATAATATGGGTAGAGCTTAATAAAACGACAATTTATCACCTCCAAAATGTCCTAATATTTTTAGGCCAAAAAATAACCTACTCTAGAGTATCTTTCCATCGGTCCTGATTGATTTATTTGCGTATTCGCTGACTTGCGTTACTCTATAAAGTCTGTCGGAGACTCTGCAAAAACTCTGTAGCACGCAAAACGCTTAGTTAGATTTTATGGTTCATATCTGCACCTACATGAAGTTTTTATGAAGGTACGAGTATGAGAGGTTTTAGTTCATCTGTAGAATTCATTGATGTTTGTGGCGGGCGGCGGGTAAATGAATATGGGGAATATCATACAGGTAGTTGTAAGTGAAATGTGTTAGATAATTGATGTCAGGCCCAGAATACATGCTCGCGATCCGCCATGAAGCTTCTTAAGTAGGTACACTCGGGAACTTGCGTGGAACAGTCGTAAACCGTATCGCATATTAGATGCTGGCCTTTTAACAGGAGTAGGCTGTGTTAGAAGAATATTCTGGATAAGACAGTGAATGCTCTTAATCTTGTTCTTCATCGCTTACTGAAGTACCGAGTAAAAATTACTTAGCACTCATTATTTTCGAGTATCCTTCCTAGTATTTTTAAATTTTAATAAAATGAAAAACTTTTTACCTACATAAATATTTTTTTATTTTTTTCATGACGTTTTAAATGATCCATGTCTTTAAAAGTATCGGATCGTTTCCAGTAGGAGCGTAGTTCTTCGTCGAAACCGTAACCTCCTGGCGTAGCGGTAACGATGCGGTCTCCCCTTCTGAATCTCTGAATTATTAACATGTGCCATCCAAGAAGTTGAATCGACAGAATTAAAACTTACCGAGCTCTTTCATATTTCACCTAGTTACGTTGTTGTTTCCAACGTTCCACCCATTCAGGGAGTCTCTCAATTAATGAGGGCCCCAAAAAGACTCTTTAGTGTATGAACGCCAAAATATTTCAAAGCACCTATAAAAGAATATACTTTTACGATGCCCAAGTTATTTAGTATCTTGATGTTAAAAATATTTGTGTTTATAATAGCATTATATTTATATGTATATGCTACGTAGTTTATGTTAACGATCATTAGAGTAACTTTCCCAGGGCCCTAGATTCCCTAACTTTCTGCTCACTATTTATAAATACGATTCATCCCTATGGAGTCGTAAATAGAAAATTTGCATATCTATGGACCCACAGCTTGCTATCTGAATGCGTAAAGCGTAATATTTTACGTTTCGATATTCTAAATGCAAGCATGTTTTACGTGCCTAACATTACTCACTTCCCGCTGTAGCGTAAATCTAAAAAGATCTTCGAACCTCACTTCGAGTGCAATTTACCGCGGAGAACGGGAAAAAATGTAATCCTTTAAAAATCACAATTTACACGTTTACATTTTTTAGTCAATATTGGAGGAAACATAGTTTGGATCCCGCTTCAAGTATGTGCGCGGTCGACGGCGAATTGTCAGTGGACACATGTGCCCAACTCCGCCTGTCTTGAATAATACACGAACGATGTTCGAGGCTGCGATCTTTGCCTGTTTTATTGCGGACGATTGGCTATACAATTCCACCTCCTATTGCATGTTTTGTTCCTCGGACATTTTTTTTCGCAAATGATTTTAGGGAAAGGTACGGAACAAATTGTATCCACTCTTTTACGTTGCGTTTCTACTTAAATCCCCGAACGGAACACTTGTGGAATCCCTACGAGGTATGTGTATTTATTGGATGTCAGGATTTCATTGATTTAAAAAGATTCTTCAGCTTAGTTCTTTTTAGAATTATGACGTTATAAGTACCTGTAATAGCTAGTGGTGTAAGTCAACGAAGAGCTTAGTTATCGCGTTAGTTTTGAAAAGCGATTAAACGACAAACATTTAACATTATCTACAGAATTATCTGAGACGAAAGTGGTAAGTAACTGTAGTGATTTCAGAAGTGGACAGCATTTCAAGCCGACAGTATTATCACGAATCGAGATATTGGTTAAAGTTTGTTAGCGCTCAATGAAAGTTTGTTACTTGGATTCAATCCAATTGTTTACTGAAACTAACCGTGTCGTGAGATAGCTTATGATCATCCAGAAAAGACAGTATAAACAATATAATATACTCATTTATATTGTTCATGTGCTCACATGCTACGTTATTTTTTAAGCTTATGTTCCGTATGAGTTGTTTTATGACGGAAGTGATATAAATAATGCTTAGGCATCTTTGATTCAGCCACCTCTAACGTCGGTTGTGTAGCGTGGCTACGTGAACCCGTTTCTTGCAGCGCGTTTGCGAAGCGCTTGTTGCGTAAATAATTAAGAGCACTCTTCTGCGCTGCGGGCGCCTCCGTTGATCGTTCTCGGCCGAAGATGTGTTCGTGTTTGTATCTCTCCAGTAGACGTGGTGTGCTAGAACCACAGCGTAACGAGCCCTCATTGACGTTCCCAACGACACGCGCAGACAGGTCAAACGTACGGGAGCGCGAGGTGAAATTAATTCCCGGATCTCGTAACTAATTTGGTGAGGAGCGTAGGTTATATAAGCGTAGGTTATATAAATATATTTTACAATTATAATTATGTTTTGTAATTTAGTATATTAATCCGACTGAGATATCTGTGTGCGTGTTATTGACTTTTAAAAGACCTCCCAAGTTCCTAAGTTGAGTTTGTGCTGTACTAAGCCTTGTGCTAAGCCTTTGCGCTGTAACTGCACTGCAATTTTTTCCTAACTCTTCTGCTGTAGCGAACACAAGTTTTATAATTTTGCATTCCCTAAAAAAAATATACCACATTACGATAAGAACATCCGGAAATAAAGTTTCAACTTATTACTCGTAGGTACTCATCACACGTAACTGGACTAAGAGTAGCCAATATTTTTTTGTCGCGAATTTAAGATTTTGCATTTTGCTTGCGACTAAGTTCTCATTCTCATGTCTCTTGTCACTAGCAATATCGACAATCCTGCTCAAAAAACGATTAAAAGTAATTAATACATTAAACCTACACATAAATCTTAAACTCAAAAGATGTCCGGTCATATAGTTATTATGTTTTATTTTTGGCGAATGTCTTAATTTTATGATTGTGTTCTACAATACAGTACAGAATTAACCTGTGCATTGTAATCTTACACTAGTTAGTCTGTTCTGAGTAATTTAATATCATCTAATATTATTCAACAACGTACCGATGACGATAGATATCATCATACATGTATTTAGTTTCCTGTTCTATTCTACTAAAACGTGATAAGATAGTACGTGAACATTTCCGCCAAAAAGTGCGTTACAAACAGGCCATAACGTAACGCTTTACATTGCGATACTTTCTGTTTTTATAAAACAGAGACGACCAAAAATAATAAATTGGAGTACGTTATGCTAATTGAGCTTCGCCACAAATTACAGTCAGTGCTTTATTGGTTCCCTTTGTATTAATCAATTACGGATAGTGAACACTGGACAATTCCGTCACAAAACAGACTGACTCTGTGTCGGATGTTTTGTACAGGTCGGAGATATACGAGTGATTTGTTGCGGAACCGGTGAAATTTGGCAGTTTCTCCTTTAATACCGACTCCACACTGAACGTAATGGTACTAATATTTTACAAAAGGAAAAACTGAGGCAAGCAAAATACTCGAATGTAAGCAACGTGTCTTTCTGCCTATCATTTGTTATTAATTTTCATGGATGGTGGTGGTCAATTACCATCAAGCTCTATTTAAATTACGCTCATCTGTTTGTTGCCAAATGTCCAATTACAATGGCGGTTGAAAATTTTATTGAAAAACCTACATACAGGTTACAACCGATATCTTAAGCTTTTTAGGCAGCATAAAATTTTCCAATACTTATATTGCCACTAGGCCTCCTAAGCTATGAAGGAGACATGTTCAATTGTACACCGTTGAAATCCAATCCAATATAGTACCTACTGTACCTAAAAAGTTTAAAGTTTCAAACCTAGAAACTAGAACAGCAATGACTCGTTTGCTAATTATCGCAAAACTATAACTAAAACCAAGTTTCCTCATGTTTTTTCTTTATTTATCGCCGCAAAAAACACGGCTGCATTTTCTTAAACGAGTAAATGTCTCAAACGTAGACGTAAGGTGAGGGTGGGCATTTTTTTCAGCCTACGTATTTCCCTACTAAGTTAACATAAGCCGCTCTTGACAAATGTTTAAGATGAACGGTTATTTTACCCACTGTGTGTACATGTTTTTATTTTATAAGTAATGTCTCTTTATATGTTGGGTTTCAAGAAAGATACAGAGATATATTATTATTGCGTTAGCGTATGGAGTAAGCCTTTATGAAATGACATGTTTTTTGGTATTGCTACTAATGTACTACACATTATTTAGAATTGGTAACGCTCCAAGTGTAGCTTACGTAAGACTTGCATATAAAGAAAAAAGTTATGGAAGTATACGAAATGTAAAATGCATTTTCAGTGTATATTTTAACCTAGTTAAAAGTCTGACCACAGGAGGATCCAAGCTTCTGAGAGCTGAGGCATAGCCAGCCGAATAATGTACTTTCAGACACCAGTTGACTACAAATTTATTTACCTACACGCCCTCAATAGCTGCATTCAACTTATTTTTATTACACACTGAAAGCTTACGGCGGAAATCCTTACAAATACTTCATGTTTGATTCGTTAAATGAAGAACTCCGCTTCAAATGAGTTTTCTTTTTATACATCCTTAAGAAAACCACAGTGAGTAGTCCGTCTGGAGTTCCTATAAATGTTCGTAAGAAAGTTAAGATGACTGTAAATCTTTTGGTTAAAACTATCTTAGGTTTAAGATTATTTTATAAAGAAGAACAGCTTTAATTAAGAAATCCTAAGACACCAGCTGGGATGCGTCAGACGATCTACGAATGCGCGCTCGTTCGGTTGATTGATCGCGTACCCTTCTCTCCAATAAATATTAAATAAAGTAGTGAGCAATTTGTCCGTCTCACTTAGTTACTACGAAATGATATATTAATACAGCAGAAAGATGCATTGCTGCTTACGTTATGGCTTGGAGAGTACGTGATGAAGCCTGCACTTGCAGTGGAAACAAAACGGAAATACTCGTACGTATAAAAATATTAAAGTCGATAACTGACCCCTATATATCTATAAAACACGTCACGACAGTGATGCAAAAATAAAAGAACTTGTTCGATTAAGTCCGAATACGAGTATCTATACTTCTATACTAATAATAATAAAGTTGAAGAGTTTGTTTATTGGTTTGAACGCGCTAATCTCAGGAACTACTGGACCGATTTGAAAGATTATTTTAGTACTATACGATGCCCGCGGCTCCGCCCGCAGAAAAGTCGGTAGACAAAATATTGATTTTATCCCAAGGGAACCTATAATCGGGATAAAATGTATCCTATGTCCTATTCCTGGATGCAACCTATCTGTGTGCCAAGTTTCAGCTTAATCCGTTCAACGGTTAGACCGTGAAGGAGGGACAAACATCCAAACATCCAAACATCTTTATAAACTTTCACATTTATAATATTAGTAGGATAATATAGTTCAGGAAGGCTATAGGCTACATAACATCACGCTAAGGTGAATGATAGAGGAGCAGCAATAAAAAATATTGTGAAAACGGCAAAACTACACGAGTGGGGCCGCGGGCGATTGCTAGTACTAGTAGGTATACAGAGTAAACAATTTGAGGATATCAGAGTTTCAAATAAAGTTGCGAGCTAAATCCGCGCCTCAAATGTTTTTTGGATTTCGTAGATCCGATGCGAATACGGAACCTTTGCTGGATTATTCGTGTGTATGTCCGTTTGTCACAATCAATTTTCTCAAATCCACTGGACGAATCAACTCGAAATTCTGTACCTACGTTCGAATTGTAATTTTGGTTAACTTTAAAGGTTTGTTAAAAATCTTTTGCAACGTTTTCATCATCGGTTTTAAAGACACTTGATAAGAGCCAATCTTAACCAATCCTATAGGATCATATAGATATTTTACGTCCTTAGAAAAAAGTAACATGCTCACTTTGCTACTCCATTCGGAATTACCGTGAAAAGTCCGTGTGTGCAATTCTATATCCTCTAAATAGTTGCGAGGCCCATTGTTCTGCCAATGTCATTGTTATCAACTCCGCTCTGCATCTGATGTTAATTTCATTATTGGTTGAACAATAGATATGGGCTACGTACAGAAATCCTACTCGTATCTGTTAGCTTATCCCTATACGGTAGCATTTTGACTACAAATCTAGCGCATATTTGTATGGTAAAATTATTTTGATTGTCACGATCAGGTAATGATGAACGCTTAAGTTTTCAAGGCACAGGAGTGCTCAAGAATTTTTGCCACTAATCCTCAGCGCCTAGTCACATTAATTATAATTTCCTTCATTTTAAGAACCAAAAGCACAGGTACTCAACGAAAGTCAAAACTTTGACGATGTAAATCAGTATTTAATCTACTTAATTGCGTTCCTGATATTGTGTTTCGATGTTCCTTGGTTTCGATCCTCGAAATACAATACCGTATTACCTATCATATCTAGGCCTTTATGTTGTCCATTCATTAGCCGATCGCCTTCGAAGACGCCCGCGGTGGATATTGGAGTAACTATTGATTAATATGGCCGTATTCAATAGTGATTTTGTAGGCAACATTTATGTATGTATGTAAAATAACTATCAACGTGTGTTTCAGTAATATCCTTTTTGACGTTAAAACGTGCAACTGTATAATATAGAGTCCTTCAATTTGTAAATCTGCTTACAACAAGGAACGTAGTATCTTTGTAGCAAAAACATCTAAAATTCTCGACACTTTTTCTACATCTTGAAAGATGCTAGAGATTTTTATAGGCACTTCTATAAAATGTGAATATTATCAGTACCTAAGTTCCAGTAAGTGATTACCGTACCGTTTGCATGGCGTTTCCACAGACTAGACTTCGCCAAAATATTTATTAGAATTTGCCTCGACTTGAAGGTGAATTTATCGTGTTTCGAAGAAACGCCCTGTTCTACATTTTACAACCTACTACATTTTATACGGCTTTATCCAATAATTTTAATATTAAACTTTATTTATGTTAGTGTAAGTTTAACGTTTTAAATTAGTAACATTATTATAGGAAACGGCCACGGTTCGATTAGTTGTTATAAGCGTACAGGTACTAAATAAATTAAAACATTTTCGTTATGGATACCGAATTGTTTATCACAATAATATTCGCTTTAGTACGCGGAACCAATTCAACCGCAATCATTTTAGTTATCGATGTAAAAGTAGTTACTTTTGTGCAATGGAATACGTTAATATTGTGTCATTAAACCCAAAGTACGGTAGATCGTTGAAATCAATAAATAGTTATTCTGTTTAAAATCGTAGCTACAAAATACTCAAGTGTTAACTATGATAAAAAACTATATTTTTTGATACTTGACACTTCTACAATTTAGAGGAATCCTATGAAACCACACTTGTTGAAATGTATCAAGTCGTTTATGTTATAAACGTGCCAAAGAAATGGACATTAACCTCCTTTTTGCGCAGTCGGGTAAAAAAGAAATAATGCTGAAATGTCCAGTAACTACGTTTCCCTGAACTGATGCTGAATAAAGTAGCTGCATGTGAACAATGCGTTACACTGGCCGCTCGCCCCTTTCAAGGCATATCGACTGGCTTTGAAAGTCTTTGAGATGGCTCTCTTCGTAATCCTGTTAGTGACTACAAGCAGTCAGTAAACGATAAAATAAAATTTAGAAGGACTACGTTTCCGTAAAACGGCCGATTTGCTTCCGACTCTTATCTCTTACATTTGGTTTTCAAGTAGTTATTACGCGAAAAGTGTTATATTAGGGACTTAATGAATCGAAATATGTACTTTAGCAAAGACGGGATAAACAAGACAAACACTATTAGGTATGTACCTATGTGTAAGAGTAAAAAAATTATTTGCGATGAAAAATCGTACAATCCCTCCGAGTCGCGTCTCTATAAGTTAAAGCATATTAGTTATTTTGTATGGAGTCAAAAAACTGTTATTTTTATGCTGTCATATTCGCCGTTTGTTCCTAAAAATTCCATCAACAAACGATTTCAATTTTCTAAAGACTCGCTTATTTCACGGTTATTTGACGTAGCGGTCGCCAGGAATATTGAACTAACACTGTTGACTGGATAAGGGAGTACCTATGTTGTGTTGTGCTGTAAAATTTACCTATCTTTGTGGACTACTCATGTAACACAATTGGTAAGCCGCGACTAAAATATTGCGCTATTTCATTATTTACCTAGGTGTACCTAATTGGTTCATGAAAAATATGTAACCTACCAAAATTCCTAAAATGTGTTTGGATCAAACACACCGAAGAATCGTTTCATATTACCTAATTTCTGCGTAAATCGATATACACTGGCATTGATCGATAGAAAGTACATCAATATTATCAATAAGTAATACCCAAAGGTACAGATTACGCCTATTTTCGATTTTGTTGGGACTATACTATACTGCTTAATTTGATTGAATGAATTTCGCAATAAAGAAGATAACATTTGCAATCTTATCGTAAAAATAATAACTAAAATTAGTTATTATCTTTTACACAATCATTATATTAAAAAATGTGAGTACCTGTGACATGATAATGATTTTTTTGATGTCGTCAATTTGAGAATTCTTATGGTATAAAAATTAAAATTAAGGCAAATCCAATGAACAAATCAAACTCCCATACAAGGTCCTTACTTTTTTTGATTATCTACTGAGTTAGAATGATAACATCGAGCATTTTTCAGCAGCAGAGTAAGGTTATTGTCCAAACTTTTACTGTCTTGATTATATTGGTATCGTATAAAAATAAGAATTATTAATAAATAACAATTCGCTATTATCTTGATAAAATTTTAATTGTACTTGTACTAAAGTCTTAAGGCTCGTTAATGGATCTCTCTCAGTGCATTTCTTGCGACTACTGATTGTTTGATTGAGGGCCATAATATTCTCTCAATAATATTTTGTCAAATTGACACTGAACCTATCCGGCAACGATGCAGAAAGTTATACACGAAACTAATATTAACGAGTAATTTCTGCCCAAATAACTACTCGTAGATAACATGAAATTGAATGTCTAGTTTTATATCGTAAGCTAGTTTGAAAAATTGTAGCCTAGTTTCGCAGTTTCTCATAATATCGCAAAAACAAGGTGTGTTGCTAGCTATAAATATTAAATTTGCCGTATTCTCAGAGTTTGTCGGCTAACACATCTGGTTCCTACACTAACCGCGACGTTAAAAATTCAGCAGAGCGTTATCGTCGTGCCAGCCTTTGTCCTGAATTCGATCGCCTTTCCTTCTTTTTCAATTCAAAATTTGTATTTTTTGAAATAGGTCTTTAAGGTTTAATAGTTTAGGCATATCTTACCATGTAGCACGTAATCCTTAATACCCGCATCAGCTACAAGTGTCACAAAATATATTAAAAATATCAAACTATTCTCGAATCCAAGCTATCTTGTATTGCTCTATATTTAAGGCGTTAGGTTCTCTGGTTATCATATTAAAGCCAAATCGAATTGGATAATTATTGCTTAAAACAAACTTACAATTTCTTACACCAAAAGTCACCCTCTTAACAAATCAAGCAATGCTAACGTATCCATTATCCAATACATGGTGATATGACATTTTTTGGCCAGTATTCCTTCAGCTAAAATCACCATGAAATATTTTTTTCGTGCGGTTGCCAAATTGCGTAGTCAGTGTACACGCGAGATCACCACTTTTTCTATCGCTGAATCGCTGCAGCATATTGGGGTCTGTCTGGCGGTTGCTTGCAACTTAATTACTAATTCAACACTTAAAAATCCATTTGGAAACCGTGTTGTCAATACCTAATTTAAGGCGTGACAAGGGAAAAGGGCGGTGACAAAGAAGCGCTGTTGTAATAGAAACGTATAAATTATGCCGTTTGTTTTTTAAAGAAAAACTTGTGGCTAATGTCTGTGTAGTCTATTATTATTGCTTACTGTGAATATCAAAAAGTACTTTTAAAGTACTTTAAAAACATATTTAACTAGTTTTATCTGCTCTAATTTTTACTTGAGTAACATATTGTATTAACTTACTTAGCTATCAAAATATTCCATAAACGATTTTATTGGACGAAATATTGATGAATGCAACGATGTGTTGCTGGTTTCATAACCCGAGAACACAATCAACAATAGCATCGTTACATCGTTAGTATGCACAGTGTAATGGCACTGTTAATTTTTAAGTTGCCTTAAGGCTTAAAGGCGCACTTTCGATCGCGACACTGTTGACTCACCACTTTCTACTTTTAACCCCAATAGTTACATGGCTCCTCGGACTATTGAAATGATTGATCAATTTGAGCGCCTCTTACCGCATCGTCTTGAATAAACATTTCTACTTATGCATCGCAGTCATGTTTCGCGTAAACATAAGTTTTAATATCCGGTATTGACATTAGAAAGTATCCAAACAAAATGAACTTTACGGCAATGGAAATGACGTTATGTAAAAGTTTTTCGAAGATTAATTTCACAGTTCTAGCAGGGCAGGCACGACTAGGTACCATCGGTGCAAACATAGCATAGAACATTAATGTGATAGAGATATATAGTTTAGGCTGAGTTTTGATGCCGGGTACTTTTAAAATTAGAAACCTATCATTCCCTATCCAGTCAGCAAAGTCACACACGATCGAAGGAGGTCTGTTTGTACTTGAGTAACTTGGCTTCTATAGTCATAAGAAACAAATTGTGAATATAATCAACAATCCTTTTGATCAATCATAATGGCATGTAAAGCCATTAAAGCAAGAAGTTATTAAACTACTACACCGACTGTAAACAAATCAACCGTGAAATGTTTATTGTTTTGTATCGAGAAGTACAAAGCGCATTGTGTTGTTAATAGTAGACTTGCAGACTAATGAACTGTTTTAACTAAAAGAGACTTGTGGAGAGGTCAAAGCAACGGTATGTTACTGGGAGACTCTGTTGAGCTTGTTAAAAGAGTTGTATTGGATTCCTTGTTTCATTATTAAATAGCTGAGGTATAGAGAAAGAAATAAAATATTTATTTGATCATAGAATTATTTATACAAAGTGGTTTACAAACTGGAAACAAATAAGGATATCTATACAACTAAATAAAATTGAAGTGTCTGTTTGTAATATTCAAATAACCGTTTTTAGTTATTGCATACGTATGTATACACGGTACACGTACCAAAAAACATTTTTTTTTTATATTTTTCTGTCTGTTTTATTCGGCTAATTTCTGAAACGGCTGGACCGATTTTGACGGGACTTTCACTGGCGAGTAGCTGATGTAATAAGGAGTAACTTAGGCTACTTTTTTACTTTCGTTTCGGCATAGGTTTTCCGAAGCGAAGCAAGGGCAAGTCCACTAGTGGGTAATAAGATACAAATAGAAGTAATAATAGACCAAAGAATAGACCAAAAACAAGGAAAATTATCCTCTTGTTTCCTCAGATAAGGTAGTCTGTGGCAATGACGTTAAAAGGGGAAAATTGCTGCACAAGCGTCACCGCAGACCACAGACAATTTCTGTCAAAGCCATACAAGTATATGTATCTCGTCGGCGCGTGATTTCGTAAGCATTTCCGAAATGCGAGCAAAAGCAATATTTGCGACGTTCATGAGCGTAAAAGACACCCGTGTGTGGATCCACGCATTAGGATTCCCTATGGCGTAAACAGACTCAACGCATCACAAACATTTAGAAACTGACTTAAAATAGACTCGGGTACCTTTCGCTTTACATGCACTAACTGGATTATTGGTCGTCAAAACATGTCAAAATTATATGAAATCTTCACTGTTTATTTTAATGAGTTTCTGTAAATAACGAACACAACATTTAGTAACAAAGCACACTTTTTATTAAACATAATATATCACGCAATGGATTGGAAAAGTGTTACACTGAACGCTTTCTTCATACCAATGTTCTATAAGTTTATAATAAGAAAGATACTGTATTAATACATCCGAATAGTTTTTATTATCAGTGAGGATATATGAAAATTATACAATTAATATCTATCCATTATTAAAAATGTTGCTCCTTCTTTTCAACACGCTGTTCGCTTCCTGTATTACAGGATATACGTTATAATCCGGAATGTTTTATGTAACACTGGTTATTACCCGCAGCTTCGCTTGCGGATGTTTGGAGTATTTTGTATCCCAATATAAAATATAATCATTTCCTCATAGTAAATTGCATGTCCTGTTTTAAAGCCCTTAAAAGTTTTATTTTATGGTA
>LGAG01001215.1:112868-126173 GCA_001278395.1 Lerema accius | reverse complement strand
TTGCTCTTTCTTTTCAACACGCTGTTCGCTTCCTGTATTACAGGATATACGTTATAATCCGGAATGTTTTATGTAACACTGGTTATTACCCGCAGCTTCGCTTGCGGATGTGTGGAGTATTTGTATCCCAATATAAAATATAATTATTTCCTCATAGTAAATTGCATGTCCTGTTTTAAAGCCCTTAAAAGTTTTATTTTATGGTAGCCTATGTTTTTCTACTAGGCTCAGACGTTTTAACGTAATAAGTAGTAACATAGATACTTTATCAATAATAATATTAGCATGAACTTCCGGTTCCGGAACATTTTTAAAGACGTTTACGGAATGAGCTCGTGACACATACACATACTCGTAACTCTTGATACCATGATATAATACAGTAACAACCAATACTATTTAGAGTATTTAGGTTGCGAAAACGAAAGTATTTTAAAGTGTATCAATAAAAAAAGTTTGTGTTGAGATGTGGCGAAGACTCAGTAATATTTTATTAAAAGCGGGTGGAAACGGGTGGTGGTGTGAAAAATTCATCGCTAGCAACCGCGCTCAGAACTCGCCAACCTTCGTGCAAGACGTGATGCTGCTTATATAAAAATAGTTATTTATGGCCAATTCTTCTTCTAACGGCTACGAACCATGTTAACTGCTGTTCACTACGGTTACAATATATCTGTAATCTTGTATAGTGCCAGCTGTCGCCGACTCTTTGAGTTTGGTGCTTAAATACGTTTTTCATGGTAATTATCGGGATTGAAGCGAAGTGTATTTTTTCTGTCATGCTCGAAGTAAAAGTAAATATTGAAGTAAAAGTACTTGAGATAAAAGGTAGAACAGCAATTCTGTGACAAGTTGTTATTAATTACCTACAGATATTTCGCAATTTTCGTAAAAATTTTGCAATCATTTATGCACATTGTGAAAATTTTCCCCCAAAATTAATAAAACAAGATCATTTGCTAAGAGCTTAAAATTCTTTTTTTTTGGTATTTAGCTAATCAGGTTTCTAAAGCAAAACGAGGACTTATTACCATTAATTTATAAGTTTGAATGCTGCGGCACATAGACTAATACATCCCAACATTTCACCAAGTTCATATCCAGTAATAAGGATGAGCGTTAGTAGGTTACTCTATTTTCTTGTAGGTACATAACTTTGAACCGATCCGACATCACTCTTTGATGGAAGCTGGATGCACGGTAGTAAATCTTACAAGGTTCGCAACTTTTAATGCATTCTGTAACGAATTATGTCTTACAAGTGATAGGGATGTCTTCGAATGTTGCTCTTAGCCTCCTACGGATTGATCATGTTTTATTGTAGATATGAAACACGAAGACATGTCATGGCATGAAACTAAGTCAACAATTATAGTAATAATTTTAAAATCACGACTTCTTTCGTTTAGATTCTCAGTGAACCCAATATTTTGATTAGCAACTTGGGTCCGTTTCACAAGCATGTTTCAATGGAATAGTTTCAGTAAATATTTGATGTCACAGCCGTTATTTCCCGTGCAACTGAAAGCTTAATGACGTAAACGTTGAATGTCTGATTTGTAACTGCATGTATTATTTTTTAAATAATCTAGTACGTGACCTATTTCAATACTCGGTTACGTGATATTGATTACTTATGTCGCGTTTATAAATTTTGGGTTTCATGTGGATAAATGTCTGCAATTGCACTAGTTACTTAGTTATAATATGAAAGGTGTGTAGTAAGCTGTGGTATAGATTTTTATTGAAGATATTTATAAAAAATCAGCACAGAAAACAATACACGATAAATTTTGTTACCGTGACAATTTTTTTTTTATTGTTACAACTTTCGCGAGTATAACAAGCACCGTCAAACTGACAGATAATTGCGTTACTCTGTTTTATTCACCTCTAACTACGTGCAACTAAAAACATTCATAGAAAGTTTGTTATTATCTGCACCCTACAAATTGTTTATTCCCACATTCAACGTGGGACAGGTTTCCCTACAGCAACGTAACAAAACCAGTTACATATACTCGAATCTCAGTAATTGCAACGACAGCGAATCCGTGGTATTTTTAATTGCTATGTTAGTATTACTATGCTACGGTAAATTTAACCATTTACTATGCGTATTTCTTATAACTTTCATCAATATGAATTTATTGGTAGTATAGGTAGGTACTTGTAAACAGTTTAAATTTTTTCGTATTATAACAATTTTTCCGTGTCAGTTAACTCAGCTTTTCGTATTTCAACTATATAATTTATCTGATTGAACACTGAGATCAATGTAGAATAATTAATTTTACATCACAGCATAAATAAATTATTTATACCTGATGAAGCATAACAGGTGGATCGTAGTTGGTACTGTAATATTTTATTACATTGTGGTCTGATACTGACTTAAAATTTTGATTGTAATAATGTCTATAAATTCTACACTAATAAACATACTTTCAAGTAAAGCATAATTTCAAGGGAACTCTTTATTTACAACCATTTCAATGTCATTTGGTTTCGATTCGTTCCATCTAGCTTTACTTTTGAGCTTGAGTCTATAGCTACTCTTGAGCCATTCCTTTTTTCAAATTCTCGGTCAAACTCAACATCCACTCGACCAACCGCTTAATCATACCAATTGGAACGAGTTTTATCAATCCGATTTGATTCGAAATTCGATCTTTAGTCAGAAAAAGAAAGAACTGTAGTGCAGATCAAGCTATCCGTTGAATTAATTGTCTTTGCATAGTAACCAATAGCTTCTAATTAATTGACTGAGGATAAAATGAGAACAGCTTATGACAGAGACAATTCTAGAAGATATTTTTTCTCGGGAAACAACTTTATTCCCGTAGGATAGCGTATTGAAATTAAGTATGAAGATAGATGAATCTGGGCAAGTTATTATGTCGGGGTTGATCGACTATACTTTTTATTCCGGGATATTTTCATTTCTTAATATATGGATATGAGTGACATTAAATGTGTGTAACCGAGACTTTATCGGTTAATAAGGAAGTAGTAAACCATTATTTCAGTCTGCGAACGAAACAGGTAAAAAATTTATAATGATCACTAATGTTGTCATGTTACTTGTAATTTTTTCCTCAATAATGTTTAGAATAGTCACCGTGTTTTACAATAGCACGCACATATTGTTCCTAAATTATCTTTTTTACATGTTTTGTCTTGTGATGTCTCAATCGTTTCATCTCTTTCGTCTTTATATCTCGTAGTGCAAAGGAAAACTTATTGCGGAACTGTTACTTCGAAGCGTTCTTACATACGTCTATTAGAATGATTACAAAGCCAGTATAGATGCATTTGCTTACGTGTTTTAAATTAAAGTTCTGGCTCCGACACAGAAATACACTGCAAAACCAAGAAATAAACTATATTAAGCACACAGTAATTTTAATTGTTTACCGAACACGGATATTACCATAACTGTTCTCAAGGAGAATAAACACACGTCTATATTTAAATGTCAAGATTCGCACGACGACCGACACTCAACCAGTATGGCGACTCAACCTGTTTCATTCTCGTATGTCACTACTTTCACCTCACATAGCTTTAGGTCTGCGGAACCGTTTAATTCGTCTTAGGAAACATTATCCGTGACCATAAATGTTGAGAAATTGTTGAAGATATAAACGAGTTGATTAATATTATTAGAAATTTGCTATTCCAAGATTTCCTTCCCTTTTGCTTTATGTTGTCTATAGTGGTTAATTCATTTTAAGAACGGTCTAACACTGTCTATTATCTCGATATGCACTTGAAGAAACGACATTTGTGTGTTTTAGCCGAGAACATTTACGTTTGTTCTATCTTACAGACTGGAAGAATTTCGTATTTAAGCTATACGTATCGAGATAATAGACAGTGTTAGTCTTGCCCCGTGTGTTAGTCTTACCCCACCTTACCTTAATACTTTCTTTGTACAAATTGCCGTGAATTTTATTTATAAAAATTTTAACTTACAGACAAATAAGGATTTCAGAATAAGTCAATACTCAATAGAAACTATGGTTAGGAAATTCGAATAGTACGTTTTCTGTCCTCAATACGAAGTGAAGATAATTTCTAATTTTATCCACTCAAGAGCGATTCGGCAAAGCTATTTCCTATCTTCCTAATTAGGACGGTAAATGATAGAAATTCGTTTTTCACTTTGTTTATTAGAAGCTTTGCGCTAATTTACCTCTAATACGTAACTTAAATCGAAACAGACAGTCGACTTATTAAACACAAATGTTAATTTAAAATCTAATTAGTAAGACAACGTTGTTAATTAAGTGCCCTTGAAGTTGTCGTAAAAGTAAAAATATAATTAAATTGGGTTGTTCAGGTTTTCATTACGTTTTTAATTAGTTATTACCTATACTTTCTATACCTTCTAGTTTACAATGAGCAATTCTACTCGAAGTCTGTTACAATGTCCAAGGGGGTAAAAGGTAAAAGGTTGGTGGCGCTGCATTCTCATTCCATAGAAAAAGAAAACTAATGCATTACCTATTTTAGGCGGTTAATTTAGCCATCCCTTTTTTAACTCGACGTCGTGCAGTGTGCATGCATAAATAAAAACATAAACTCGGAAGAAGAACTTGTAAGATGCTTTTTGTTTCAAACGACATATTATTGCACTTCAGAAAGTTTATCGGGATCGCGAATTGCAAAGAGAGTTATCTGAAACAACAGTTTTCACTTTAGACCTACGATAAATATTCTCGATTTGCCATCTTTAGTTTGACAACTTTCTCAGTATCCTGCCTGCCTGCCTGGTGAACGTGCGAACGTTTTGTATAGTCCATTGTCGTTTTTTCTTTCATCATTTGAATTTAGATTTATGCCGGTTTATTCGTAGACTGGCATTAATTTAGTGTACCATTTTGAAGTCAGTAAAAGTCATAATTAGACGTTATAGGTACTCCGTTGCGTATAAATTGTGACTGAAATTCAGCTTCAGTTTTTAACACTTCCGCCTCTTTTGAACTCAGATTTTGTTTATATGTTTATGAGAAACGCAAGAGTAAAATGAGTTACGTCTTATATATTCCAATAATGCAGTATTAATCACCTTGAACGATCATGCCTGGTCTGCCTTTCTCTACCTTAAAAAGGTTTATAGCTACGAATAAGATCGGCTAAAGTGACAAGGACTCGATATATAAATGTCAAATTCATAATGTTTTTCAGGAAACAATCGTTAAGGCCACTACAATAATTTCCCTCAGTCACCTGGTTTCCTTAACATTGCACCGTGATATCACCATGCAATGAAATAATGATGAGCTGATTAAAGAATTATCTACATTATTAAAATAGAAATAGCGTTGCTTATGGATTGAAGCTATATTAACCTCAGCGCTACTTAGGCCGCCAAATTAATTGCGTTGGTCTGTTAATCCATTCTAAATACTTATTGTTTGAATATTCTCTAGGACAATAGGCATTGTCACTGCTCTTGTCAACTATTCAACTAAGTGCAGATACCGTTGTTAATTGAGATTGTTTCGTTGCGTTAAATCGACGCGTATCTGGTTGTATGAAACCCGGATGGCATCTTTTGAAGCACGTTTTATTAGTAGGTACTAGTGATGTAACAACAGGTTGCAAAAATTTTTGCGAATGCGAATACGAGTATGGAAAAATATGCGAATATCCGCGAATGCGAATGCGGATTCTCGTTACATCACTAGTAGGTAGGTACATATTAAACAAAGTTAGAGAACGTTCAAGTATTACGTAACGAAATTTTCGAAGACTTTTTAACTTCCCCTCCCCCATGTAACGCGCCGTAACGTTTTTCTATACCTTCCCTCCCCCTCCCTAAACGTTACGTAATACACAAAATATGACAATTTTTACCTAAAAATGTTGCCTTTTTACCTATTAGGAAGAATTACCTATATTCCCTTGTTTCTTTTATAAAAAAAAAACAATTTTATGTAACGCGTTGTTGGAACATTAACACATCATAACATTTTACAAGACCCCCAAATTGCGAAATGTAATACTTGAACGGCCCCTTACAGTACCTAGCGTTTATTTTCAGAGATGAGAGGCCGCGGTTTTTAACAATCCTTTCCACATTCCGTTCCTCGGTCGTTTGTTTCCATTTTTTTATTTATGTTTGCACAAATAAAATATACGAGTCCTATAAACGATCTTATAAATTTTATTATTTGTTGATTGTGTTAATGGGTTTCTTTTTTAACACAGCTTTTCCTGTACTTATCGATTAGTTTGTAAATACAGTCTCATATTTGATCCATGATATATGGATCCAATATCGTATGATATTTTTCAACCCACCCAATCCTGACTTTGCGAATTATTATGCAATTGATTACCTACATACTATAATGTAACGTAGATATAAATTAAATATTACTTTACTTAATTTATACCTGTAAATAATTATTTTTGAATCCATCCAATAATTACATTCACGTCTACTAACTCTAAGGAGGTCTGTTACGATCAGTTTATTGGTATCCTATTCGTATCTGCTTGTGAATGTGATAAACCGTAATGGGTGCACCAAACTGTACTTTCGAACAAAGGCCTATGTAATAGTGTTATTCTACGAGCCGATTTATCTGATGGTCTGGTCACATTGCCGAAATATATGGACAATCCGCTTCGGTGCAATCGCTTAATATAAGCTGTGGTCCAAGCTATACAAATGTTTACTTCTGTAAGAGAATAGATAAATATATAATTAATATTATGTTTTCTAACTCAAATATATTAGTTTAACTAACCCGATACAGATGTATTTCGAGCTCTGCAGATTAAACTTAAACCCTACTAAATATTAAATTAAAAAATATACTTATACGATTTTTTAAAACCCTTATTTAACTTCTTTTTTGTCTATCTTTACAGTTATGATCGAGAGCAGCCATTCACCTTCCAACTGGGCGTAGGCCAGGTTATCAAGGGCTGGGACCAAGGCCTCGTCGACATGTGCGTTGGTAAGTTGGTCCTGGCCTCCTACAGGCTGGTAACTCCCTGATAAACAACTAACTACCACGTCGATTACATACGCTTTCTTTATCGCCTTCAATGTAATAAAATTTCTAATTACTGTGCCCGATACGACACGAGCATTCGTAATATTTGCGTCATTTAAATACCGCAAATACTTCTCGCCGAAAATTTAATGTGATACAAAGGGATAATGACACCGCCCTTGCACAAGGCCAATATTGAACGCGACGCTTCTCAAAAAAAGATTTTGAGCTTTGTTTTATAAGACCATATGATAAAGCCAAAATTGCATTTTTAATGTCCTTCCCGGCCAGGTGCAATGCTTCTGTACAAATTGAAAATGTTGGCGAATTTTTTGTATCGTTTACATTAGACACGCGAGATAAAACCAACTTTCAGACTGGAAACAATATTATTCTGTGACAAAAATAAAATTTGACAGAAGTCGCGGTGTAGGCCACAGTAAATTTAATAAATTCATTATGAACTACGGTTTTGCGTACCGTTGGGATTGTTACGTTATGGTCGGATCAACTTTTTTCATATAACGCCTTTAATACAATTGTAAATGTAATATTAATGCAAAGGGAAGTTGTTTTTATTTGCAGATTTTCACTGACATTTCGATCTAATTGAATGAGTCATGCATTAATTGCATCAATCACTAATACTGAAGGCGACACGCTATGTATAAAATAAATAAATATCTGTATAAAATAAAAGAATCGCGTGTAACTAATTAAATGTCTGGAATGATAAAAGATCACTTTAATTAATAGCCAAAGCCTACATTGAAACACAATTTTTAAAAGAGGTAGGTACTTGTTGAGCTAATTAAAATTATCAACAAAATTATCGATAAAGTCCGATTTTCTTACCACAGGTGAAAAACGTAAGCTGACCATACCATCGTCTCTGGGTTACGGCGAACGCGGGGCCGGTAACGTGATCCCTCCGCACGCCACTCTGCACTTCGAGGTGGAACTCCTCAGCATCGGAGACTCTCCCCCAACCACCAACGTGTTCAAGGAAATCGACGCCGACAAGGACAACTTGCTGTCACGCGAAGAAGTGAGTATAGAGTTTGGGTTCCGAGCCATGGATACGGATCATGACGGAGAACTGTCACGAGAGGAGGTCAGTCCATGATAGTGACTCCGGTGACGGGAACTTTCGGCTTCTAACACTAATGCTGGCCGCCAACGACCGGAATTCGCATCTGGAAAAGCGGGGTTAAGAGCCAGAGATAAGTTGTGCCAACGCAAACATTTCCTTAACAGAAAAAAAAGACACTCCTAGCTGTTTCAAACCCGCTCTCCCCAACCGTCAATTCCCGATCAGGATTCCTGAATGGATTTCCGGACGTTAGCGCCAGTTAATATAAGTCCTATTAGTATCTGTACTGTTACAATCTTACCTCATTACATGCAAACTAATTTATCGTGCTAACTTCTAACATTTGAACTTAATTACGTTGAAGGATTTTTATTAAGTTGGTACACATTAAATTTATTACAATCACATTGTTAAAGCTTGCTCATACAAATTATATGCTTAATTAGAATCTGGGTCTTTGTATCACACGCTGTTGGTAATTAGTTTCAGAACCACAGACACTCATTTTACAGTGCGTTTATTAGCTAATGGTGTTCTATTATTATATACCCAAGGAGATGCATGTCAACTTCGTACCTGAGTAATATTGATATTAATCACACCAAAAATAAATACATTTTCATGTAGTCCAAATTAAATATTGCAAACTGTAAAATAATTTGTAGTTGCTACAATTTATCGGGGTAATGATGAATGGATGAATGGATTTTATCATAAATACCGATGAATGGATTTTATCATAAATAAAGCATGTTTAATTTGAACACTGACAATTTTCGATCAGATTTTTACGTGTCCAGACCAATAATACGGAATGAATGAATATAAGCAAATTCGTGTTTTATTTATCTGCAGGTGAGCGAATATCTGAAAAAGCAGATGGTGCCTTCCGACGGAGCTGAGATGAGCGAAGACATCAAACAAATGCTCGAGAGCCACGACAAACTCGTCGAAGAAATCTTCATGCATGAAGACAAAGACAAGAATGGCTTCATCAGCCACGAAGAGTTCTCGGGCCCAAAACACGATGAACTCTAAATTAAAAATATTATTTTTACCATAATCTCTCTTAAGCTCAAACCCAAAACTGTGAAAACAGTTTTGAATAATCGATTAGTCTCAATATAATCATATCATAATAATTAGGTCTTATTTTTACCGTACCTATACGATACTAAAGCTGCTTTACGTGTCTCAAATTTTACTTAATTTTTTTTAATACCGTATAATGTGATTTATTGTCGTGTTTTAAATTTAGCGTGTAATCGTTAAAAAGTCTTGTGTTAAATATTTTGTACTTAGTCTACTTATGTTGTTGGTGTATCTATGAGTTTGTTATAAAGTTAAGGTAGATTATACAGTTATTTATATTATATATGACACTTAATAATATTATAAACCGGCATATATTATACGATAATATCTAGAAGCATTACTTACATCGGTTAAAAGTTTAAGGATAGTTATTTTATTGCGTCTAGCAATTAATGTTGTTGAATTTTCATAAGTACATCGTTCGATCTGACTGAAAACTGCCTTCTACAATTATATACTGTGTTCTAGATATTCCGACAGTGTATGTTGGCGGTTTATGATAAGGGACCACCTAGCCAGGTTCCAGAAAAACCTTTCAAATAAATCGCACGTGAGAAATCTCACAAAGGCGAGTTCAGTTTAATTAAATTTCTAATTCTAATTTCTATCTTTAACAACGATCACAACTGTGTGTATATATTTATGTTAAATTTGTAATTTATGAAAAATTTTAATGTGATTTATTTGCATCCATAACTAAACGACTGATTGTTTTTTCTTTTTTTAAAGAAATCACTAAGACCACAATGTAACCGTTGACTTTTATTTATGGATGTAAATTTTAATAACAGCTATTAATTTTTAACGGAATATTGTCACAAATTTTGGTTGATTATAATTATTGCGCATGTCAATGAATGTAATACTCGATGTAACATTTCACGTTTTGAATGTTCATTCCACGATATCTCAATTCAATAAATGTATTTATCGAAATAAATTTGGAGTTTAATTTGTAACACTGATACAGTAATTTCGATTTTGTAGTTTATTTGCATTATTGGCAGAAATTCAACAGCAATGTAGGTACATTATTTGGCTAGTAGGTGCTTATTTTGTTTTTGCATACGAATCAGTTGGCTGGCATTGGTTACCTACCTCTTGACCTAAACTGTCGTGTCCCTGGTTATAAGATGAACCAATCACACTACTACAGTGACCAAATATATATTTTTTAATATCAATGCGGGATAAAGAAGGTTTAAGCTAATATGGAAACTCTAAAACACCTGGAAGGATTTAGATGACGATAATTATGTTTGCAGTCTAAATGACAGACCATGATCTAAAATAACTTTTATTCCACAAAACAGTTTTGTTCCTGCGTGACAGAAAATACTATAAGGTCGACCGAAGCGAAGCGTATGCAGGTCACTAGTCACATATCCCAGCAAATGTGCAACAAATGCACCAATAAGTGATTGTAGACCCATTTCTAAAAGGAAATTAAAACACTAATATAAAAGTGTAAATTTTTTCAAAACTGGCAATACGTACCTACTAATCTCCTATCCATATTTTAATGGAGCTGGTTTTCGCGAGGCAGAGACGAAATAGCCGTTAAATGCCGCCTTGGAAGAGTATTATCAAGTTGGCACGGACAACGGGGTACTTTTGCGTAGGTATATTATTTAAGGTTTGCAACATAAGAATCTATTACACTTCTAAATACATACATACCTAAGTACCTAAGTGGGAATGCCGTGAGTAAAAAGTTTTTATCATGATGACCAAGGAAAGGAAGCGTTCAGGTCAGGATGTAGGTATACGCAACGCAATTTTTGAAGTCCTTTGTCCCCCCCGTAACGTTTTTCTGTAGCCTCCCCATCCCTTAACGTAACGTAACCCCCAAATAACCATTTTTACGAACAAAAGTAGCCAGTTTCCCCACTTAGAAGAATTATATAAGGTAAGGTGGGGTAAGACTAACACACGGGGCAAGACTAACACTGTCTATTATCTCGATACATAGCTTAAATACGAAATTCTTCCAGTCTGTAAGATAGAACAAACTTAAATGTTCTCGGCTAAAACACACACATGTCGTTTCTTCAAGTACATATCGAGATAATAGAGTGTTAGCCTTGCCCCGTGTGTTAGTCTTACCCCACCTTAGCTTATTCCCTAGTTCTTTTTAGTAGGTAAAAACAGTGTTAGGCAGGTACGTTACTCTTCCCTTATGAAATGTATCAAATCATTTTCCAAGACCCCCCTCCTATCAAATTGCGTTACGTATCTAATACTTGAACCATCCCCAAACAATATTTGAATTTGTAAGTACTTAGGTACTCGTACCTATACAAAATAACTTTAATTGTAGTACCATTTAAGTTCTTAGGTACCGGTAGATGAATAATAAGGTTCCAGTCAAACTAAAGAAATGTTTTAATAACACCATGGCTACTGCTCCCATCACTTCTTAAATTGCCGTGATGGGGCAAAAATTGCACAAGCACCGGATAGTCATTTGGAAAAGAGTAAACAGCACATAAAAACTATACGGGTTTTACCATGTCAAGGTTTATTAATTGCATTAGACATTTGTTTCATTCACGCCTGGTGAATGGAATTTGATGCGATTAAGGAATCAACAAGATTTCGAAAACGTATTCACATACTTAATAATGTTATCCTAGTTTTATTGTATCGCAATTAAGATTATTAATAACGTGGTGACAGTATAAATATAAAACACCACGAAGGTAGGACAACGTTTGTCGGGTCAGCCAGTTAAGAAAAACTTGTAAAAAAATGCAAGTTATAATAAATAGCATTAATGTCAAGAGATTCTGAAATTATATTTTCTTTTTTTAATTCTTTTTTTTCATTCGTTCTATTGTATATTCGTGTTCTTGAAAGACAAAAGTGAATTATTGCAATTAGAATTTAATAATGTTGTTACTCTTGTTACATATCTATTAAGGTTAAAATTTTAAATGTTTACTACACTTTCGTCACTGACTATCACATCCCGTATGGTCTAGTGGCTAGGATACCTGGCTTTCACCCAGGAGGCTCGGGTTCGATTCCCGGTACGGGAATAATCGCCTCTGGTTGAAACGTTTTTGTCATTTTGATTTTAAAATCTTTTTTTAATGTTTATGTTTGAATTATTTTTTATGTTTAAAGTACTTGTTATACATAAAAATTTTGTAACAGAACTTTGTTACAGAATTATCTTTACAAAAATTAATATCTGCTAACAAAATTTAAGAAAAATGTTTTTGAAATGTTGGCCGAAAATATTTTAGTTTTTGAAAACACGATATTTTTTTATTGATTTATTTTAAACTAAAAAAATATAAAGTTTCTTAAAGTGTGAGCGTTTGTGATGGATAATGATTATAGAAGAATGAAAAGGTTTTGAGGAATAAATAGTTACAATGCTATTGCTCTGATTCATTAAATATTAAGTCAGATATGTAATTATTTGGGTGATGTGGGGGTCACAGCCGTACATTTTTACTGCCCAAAAAGAAACGTAAACTCGCCATCTGAATGATATTTCTTGTACTAAATGTTTTCTAGTTCTAGTTGCTACAAACCACAACAGATGTCACTTATTATCAAGATTCAAACTCAATATAATTTCTGTTATTGATTTTGAGACTTTAATACTTTATATTTATTGGAACATTAATAGCGACAAATTATTAATTTTGTTCCAATAATTTCAAATTGGGGAATAATATTTTCAAACGACACTTTAAATTGACATTATAGAATATTGTGTATTTCATTTAGCAATTATAAAATCAAACTGTCAGAGTTTTATTGTATGTATGTATTCTCTGTGGTAGTGTGTGTAACCACGAGTTGATCAGTCAGTTGACGGACCATTAAAATTTTATTTGTGAACGAGCTGTTGCCCGCAGCTTTGCTTGCGGAAATTATAGTTTTGCGGTGATATTTACCCCGTTAAGGGTTGATTTTAAAAAATCGTTGAATTAGGTTTTTTATCCCTTTAAAGCATAAACCCAAATACGAATTTGCAAACTGTTTGCTTTAAAATTTGGTTAATTTTTATACAAACTTTCAACCCTTATTTCACACCCTTAAGGGTGGATTTTTCAAAAATTTTAAAATTCCCACTTCTTAGTT
>LGAG01001215.1:30024-73732 GCA_001278395.1 Lerema accius | reverse complement strand
ACAAAAGGATAAAAAAAAATTCACTTTATAGAAGTACGCACTGGTATAACTACAGGTATAAGTTAAAGATACATAATACATATAATAGCACGCTCCTACCTACTTATATTATTTCCTCAATATATCCAAACATCTAAACGAGCGATTAATCGCGTAAGCAAATGGTTGAAAGCAAAACTACTCTTGGCATTTGGCACAAATGTTCTGTTGGCTTTTACACTAGGTCTAATTAGATCTGTCTAGTTTAGTTTTGGAGGAAGATAGGTCTAACTAGCGCCACATTTAATAAAATGGGACAATCGCTGGCATATCAGGTCGACGTAACATCTCTCAAGTGATTGCCTGCTTGCGTGTCCACTTTATATTATCTAATAATTTCTTTGCATTATAGACACCTAATAAGCAAAAAAAGTTTTTATCGCTACTACTATACTCGTATTGATATATTTGTGGTCAAAATATGTCATCCATTAAGCATGGCTAACAAGTAGATGCACGTGCAATTTTCTTCTCATCTGAGGTATTCTTAAGAAGAAGCAGATATGTTATAAATGCCCATCGAATGAAGACCCGAAAATGACCCAATCGGGATCGGGTCTCTTTTTCCTAAGAGGAGAGGTACTGTAATATAAAAAAACATTGAGTAAGACGTACTCGTACCTATCCAACGCACAGGAGTCTTCATGTACTCGATAAATGGAATCTTTCTTTTCCATTTCATCCCTCACTCCAGTTAAAAGTTTAACGTTCAATGCGTTTTACCCATCTCCAAATTAAACTGAGACATATATATCCAAGCTTCATCCGAAATCTCGATACCTATGAAACGTTCAGTTTTATTTCAGTCCGGATGCCGTTTACGTTGTGATCATACGATATTTTTCACTGCCCGTTTAATTGAGGTCATTCGAATTCGAACAACATTATTTATTTCAACGCGAGATGTAAGTAAACTCGCGTTTGAGTTAAATTAAATCCAACCACACTGTCAGCATGTTAATGCTACAATAAATAATAATTACGTGTTCACTTCTGTTTTGTGGTTAATTCCACAGTTTATTGCATTAACCATTACCTAAAATAATTAATTGAAAGCGCTGAATTAAAGCCTGAAAGCTTTGTGCTACATTTCAACGGTTTAACAGTCGAGTTTAGTTTACATAGTTTATAAGGCAGTTACTATATTAAATCAAGTTTCTAGTCTGATTAGTATCATAGCACCTTTAAGTACCTACTTATCAGTTTTTTATTTAAGTTAAGATGCGTTACAGAGCACTGAGTTCAGATACTGATCATCTGTAATTTAAACGTTAGGTCAACGAATTTCCTATTCTGTGCCCTTAAATTTTTGTAAATGTTTGTATAAAACCTACATAATAAATCTTAAATGAGCATAGTTATAAATCAGTCCTATAAGTAACAACTCTTTCAAAGTTTTCAGATTTATAATCTAAATAGTATAATCGAATATTAAGCTTGTTTATTTTCAAAACATTATTGCACAACATTGCGCCATTTGAATTTATCCGTCGCGCGCTTTTCTTATATTTGTTCTAAAAATACTGAGGTACTAAGGAATCAAAATGACTCGTAAACCTACAGACCTACGTTTTTCTCTATGCTATTGTGAGCTGATAACATTTTTCATGGTACGAGAATAGCAGACGACCTTGCAGTGTCACCATGCCCTGCCGTCTATGAACATTGTGATAAACCTTGAGTAGGACTAGTGAGAATATTAGTTGCTGTTAATTTATTTAAGTGTTCGTCGTCATTCGTTCAAGTAACACAAAAACTAAAGGTTAAAGGTATACACGATTCGTTACTAGTCCAAAAGATAGAGGGAAGTTCCTAACGTCGCGTCGTAGCTTCTTCCATTGTTCTGCGCAAGTGCGCACTATTAGCAATGGACACTGGCGTAGACTCAAGATGATGTGAATCCCTTAATAGGCGTCTTAGTAACACTATATAGGTACATAATTAGCAATCGCCGGCGGTTCCGCCCGCGTATTTTTGCCGTTTTCGCAATATTTTTTATTGCTGCTGAAAATTTAATTTCGGTATTCAAATTTCACTTGCCAATCCACACTAAATCATCGTGGTGGAGAATGCTCTAGGACAGAGTTTTCTAAGCTTTAATGATAACTTGATAACGAAATACCAACCTTTCTTTACTTTATGGAATTCCAAAGCAAATTACCTTTTTTACGTCCTACGTCTTCTTTTTCATGTATAAGGAGAGACCCGTGTTCAGTACTCGATTCGACCATTGATGGTTATTGCTACTAAAATTTTAACGATCCTGTAGCCTATTTAGTGACTTGTGACCCTGCCTGCGAAGCGAGGGGTCCCGGGTTCGATTCCCGGCCGGGGCAAATATTTATGTGACAGATAAATGTTTGTTCTCGGGTCATGGGTGTTAGTGATGTGTTATTTGTGTTGTCCATGCCACCCGCGATACAGGGTACTACCGGAGGGTATGAGTATGTTAGCGTTTTAGCGCTGTCTCTGTGCGAACTAACCATGGATCATTAGAACGGCGTTCCGGTATGCTAATCATTGCGCCATATAGGTTGTCTTTAACTCTGATTGGACTGCAGCGAAGTACAATAATTTATTTTGCCATACACGTTCCTCTAAAATGTTAGTAGATGTCTATTATTTATATGAATACCTAATGTTTATATTCGCTTGTAACAGTTGTCCGTGTCGTCCTTCTGCGGACTATTTTCGGTATTACATGGAAATAATGTCTTCAATAATAACCTAGAGATATTCTTCTGCCAGAATCTGATGTATTGCGCGGATTTGTTGTTTTGGCAACGAATCTTAACGCGAGAACAATAATTGAGCCAGTTCTAACTAAACCTACCACTGAAAAAAACTATAGTACTTTCATTTACCTACTGTACTTTGTGTATTTCATGTACAGGCCAGGTCTACCTGAGGGCTTTTTGGGCTTCAGACCAGGGCCTCGCGGATACAAAGGGCCCCCAGGCCCCATTAAAAACAAAATTATCATTAAAATCTGTTAAAGAGTTCACTTTTTATATAAACTGCATCACTATAGGAAACAGACCCCGCCTCAATAGTATTAGCCTGGGGCCCCACTAAGTCACGATCCGCCCCTGGAAAAATCGATCGAGTCGTTAGACGATTTAAATGTGCAGATAGAAGAAAGCGAATTAATTTGATACTATGTATAGGTAAAGAAAATTATTTATCATTTATTTGCTCGGTATAATGTAAAAGTTTATTTTTATTACGTGTTTTGGTATCAGTGCTGGAAAGCCAGCAACTAAACCCGAAAAAAGAAACTCAGAACGTTTGATTTCCTATTAACAAAAAAATAAGTTTTAAAAACATTCTAATATTCTTTAAAAGTAATGTTAATAAAAAAAAAACAAAAATTTCAATCATAGTAATTTGAAAATCTTCCCGTACCGGGAATCGAACCCGAGCCTCCTGGGTGAAAGCCAGGTATCCTAGCCACTAGACCATACGGGATACTTGGTAGTGACAAAGATATTGTACATATTCAGTATTTTAACTCCTTTATATTCGGTATAATTCCACATTTGGTAAAAATTACAAATATAATATTACTAGCGACGCGCCCTGGATACGCATGAATGAAATGATGATAAAAAGAAACGCAGAAACCACTGGATCTATTTAGATTTTAAATATGGAAGGGATGGTTTTAAGATAAATCATCTTTAAGAATTCCTTTTTTAAAATTATGTAGGTAGACAAGAACGCACGGTGTCTTCGAAGCAATGTGTCATATATATTCTGACGTTGTAATGTGTAATTATTTTAAAAATAATAGTTACACTAACCTACATTGTACCAGAAAATTCTGTTGATGAATATAGTTTAGGACGCGAAATTTGGATGGCCTGTTCATTTAATGCATAATCTGTACATTGGATGGAATGGACCTGTAGATGGAAACTATGAATATAAGGTACAAAGTTTTTTTTTCTTGTTTTTTGTTGTTGTAGGTACTACATTTTTTTTTCGTGTTGTTTCCCAGTACCGTTAAAGGTAGGTGAACTGTAACGAATTGATGATTTCATTAATAAAAAAGCTTTAGTTTATCCGACGACTTAGATTAAGAGAATGTTTAAAATTATCAAACCATTTGATTTGCGAAAGAGCTACGAAGATAAACAAAAAGATTTTGCTGACGCGAGTTGTTGCGGCTGCATTTTAATTTAAAATATCTCGAATGCTGAGTGCAGTAAACAGTGATAATAATTCCTTCGAGCAGAAAGATATAAAATGCAACGATCGAGTAACGGATGTAACATACGAAGCTTGCCAGCTTTCGGCTTGTAGGTGGTCGATATTTTGGGCGAAAAACAGAAAAACAACTGGGCCGCCCACAGCCGCGTACCGACTCGATCACGGCTGACTTCAACCTGTTGGTATTCAGTGAGTAACTCCTTTGCGCAATACAGGTGATTTATTTTAAGAGGAGCACAATATTCACCTTACATCAGTTGTTGTTGAGATCAGGTTGGTACATGGGGATTATTCCAAGGCGCGTCTGTAAAAATTGGCACGATTGACAAATATCCCGAGATGTTATTTACGACGTAACGAATCAGTTTACATACCTATCGTAATACTTGGTACCTATGATTCCTTATTCGTGCTTGGTATAACGAGGTATGCCAATGTCGTATAACGCTTATAGGTAAACATACTATAGGAATTGGACAGATTAGTCAATCTGGGACTAACATCTGGGAATATACACTATAGGTACCTACTGTGTTAGTATTATGTTTATAAAAGTAGTGTAGACATTATTATTATCTATAACCAGCTGACCTGGCAAAATTCGTACCGCCTCAGAGTCAATAAAAAAGTTAAACATTTTTCGTTATTTATTTATCTTTTAAACCTTCCCTGAACTTCCACAAATAATTTAAAATCAAAATTAGCCAAATCGGTCCAGCCGTTAGCGAGACTAACGAACAGCAATTTATATTTATTTATGTATAAGAAGAAGAATAAGATGTTATCAATCCTAAATAATCACCTTAAGGTGAAATCCCCTAGCTATTGACCATGGTATTATGTGGTTTCAATAATTTTTCGTCATGTCAATTAAAGTATAAGTGTAAACTATATCGTTAACTACGTGTTTTAACAGCGACGTTTACCTTTATGAACCGTGGTAAATGTGATTTAAATGTATACTCAAGACAGCATTCTGGCTGGAACCCGAGGTATTTCGCTGTCTTACAATCTTGCTTCGCTTTATCCGACAGCGTTAGAAAGAGGATAATGTTTTTGGAGCATATCTATGCGTGTCCATTGGATTCGTCTTCACACATTCCATTTAAATATTAACCGGCCGGGAATAGAACATGGTATTACTCGTTATGTCGAACTATGCCGACTATTTTCCGAAAATAAAACGATACTGTCTAAGAAACTCTGATTAAAAATTTATTGAGGCTTCGTTTCTGGCATTATGTGCATATGGTTAGGTCATTTTTTACTTTGAGTTCGTTTTAAAGTCAAATAATTAAGGAGATATTCGTGATTTATTTAGAAAACTTATTTTTATAATAAATGGGCGTGGGACTTTGAAGTTTGGTTTACATTTTGAGTAAGTACTTTCAGATTTCAGTTTCAACTTGAGATTTCAGATATCGTCAAAGGTGAAACTCCCTGATGAGAAAACTAAGGGATAACCAAATATAAGATATATAAATATGTATGTTTTAGAAAAACGTCAGCTTCGTCAACTTTTTAATAATCGGTATCTTTTACTAATAGGTAACTGGTTGTCATTGTTACGTACATCTTACCTACATAGATACGTAAGTATGTAACATATCCACGGAAACCACGGTACGAATTTATTCGCAGAAAGAGCAAAGAAACAGCTGGATAATGGTATACTGAGTAATTGCCACAAAACCGGCAATTTAAACAAATAGTAAAGACGTTAATTCCAAATAGCATGGTTGTAATATGATGCGAACTCGCGAATCTCTAGTGGTTTTAATATAGCTTTGGTTTTATTAATACATCGCTCACCTAGCGACTAATACTGTTCGCAACGTATAATACCTGGCTTACGAAGAAACACCGCTTCCAAAATAGCTGGAACAAGAATACAGACATCTCCAATTTCCAGTGGGATTGTTGTGATTGAAACGAATTTTTGCATTTGGCACAAGTTTTGCCTCATTCTCCTCTGTTTTATGACTATATAAAACTAAAGTTAGCGTAATGTCTGTTTGTTAGTCATTATAATCCAGGCGTTGGGCGACAGCCAACTGTCACAGTGTAAATAACGACGCTAATCGCTGAGTAATTGGTATCGATGTTTGACGACTTAAATCATCGGTGTGTAGCTGGGTGGCTAGCCGACTACTTTGTCGACAGATATGGGCAAAAGTAATGATGATTAAGTACTAAAAGGATTACAGAATATATGGAAATATCAATAATTTAAGTAAACAAAATTACATTTTGCACCTCTCTGTTTGTCGTTATTATCAATGAAGCAGTATTTATTATCTAAGACTCTACACAAAATACTATACATTATACTTTTATACCTCCCATATTGGCCATGTTAATATCCTCAATACTAAGAAACACCAACTTTAGTTTAGTTTTATTGTGATTCAGAACAAGATATTCTAGATTCGGTTGTTTTCATTAATCATTTTGTATCCGATAACGTCTTTGTTCGGTTTTATTTTCATTTTGGCTTACGAGATCTCTTGATGCAGATATGCCTAATATTTTTCCTCAATGTAGATAACATGTCTGTCACATAATATATGAATAGATTTATCGTGATTAAATCGCTATAGATACGTTACGTTCTTGGTAATCAACCGAAAGAAGAGTTCCGCGTTATATTGCATACGCCCTTATGATCATCACGATAATTGTTTGTTGTCTCATTCATACTGTAAAGAAAAAACGCCGAGGTGTTCGTGATAATGTGAATTTTATTGTGATAATTATAACGTTAAGCTTCGGAACAAAAAAGAGGTCAATTTTTTACGATTTAAATTACGTCATAGACGGTGAGCTAGCTCTATACCGGAAACGTTATCATTTGTTATTTACGTTAAATTTTCCGACCATACTTTTTTGTTCCGAAAAGTGACTCTATATATTTTTTATTCTAAGGTAAAATTACGTTACATTGTCTGTCTGACGAACTTGTATCTCCGCGGCGCGTTGAAGCGGGTAATTATGTGTATGATCACACTCACTTCGTCCCCTGCAAAGCGCAATCCGCCCCTGCATTACTCTCGTTCGCTTGCATTTCAGCTGAAAATAGCGTGAATATGCGTCACAGCAGTGACTGATCGCACCATTACTTATGAGAATAATTTTGCTCGGTATGCCGACATTGAGTGAATCAATATTTACGCGGGCGTTGATTCAGGTTTTATTTTAAAGAATTAAGAATTATACTAAACTAAGGTAAGGTGGGGTAAGACTAACACACGGGGCAAGACTAACACTGTCTTTTATCTTGATACGTATAGCTTTAATACGAAATTCTTCCAGTCTGTAAGATTGAACAAACGTAAATGTTCTCGGCTAAAACACACACATGTCGTTTCTTCAAGTGCATATCGAGATAATAGACATTGTTAGTCTTGCCCCGTGTGTTAGTCTTACCCCACCTTACCTTATATCTTATATACAATTAGCTACCGGGTAGACGTTGTCCAGTAACATAGTTTATCTCTCATAGTTATTACAGTCCCGTAATTTTCCACATCAGTTACTCCCGACCTTCAATTCGCATACATGTACTTTTAGTAAAGATTTATGCATTTTAAAATTGACGCTGCAAAGTTTGACTAAACGTAATTTGTTTCAGACAACAGTTCCGTTGTTTAAATTTTATGAGACTTTTAAAACAAAACAGCGTCTGTGCTTATGAGTTATAAGGATATTGACACACTTTTCTGGTGTAAAGTCTTCACAGTTTGTCGAGCAATGAGTTTAATGGATTCGGAATGTAGGCAAGTTGTCGGGCCTTTTATACCCGCTGACTGTCAAAGCGACGGCAACGAGCCATGCAATGAGGGGTTTGCATGCCATAAAGTGGAGAAGGGTTCATAAATCACTGACAGCTCGCTTATCTTCTTATCTGCAATGAAAACTGTACATATTTACTCTCAGAAATTGTATGAGCATTTTAAAGTCTTATTTCTGGCTTTACAATTCACCGTTGTACCTACGTGATAACTTTCAGTTTATATTGTAGGTGTTTTAAGGTTACTTGGGTAGGTTTTAAGCATAATTTTCATTATAAATCTTTAGTATTTAAGTATTATTTATTTAGTGTAAGTAAAGAACAGGTTCACGATCTATTGTTCAGAAATCATCATCACTAATTCTAGGTACCTACTGCAAAACTAATGTTTTTCACTTCACACTATTACAACCCGCATGTTAGAAGTTTGCTATAAAAATAATACCGACAAGCAAAACCATAATATTACTCCACCAATTAATGACTGAGAGTGCAAGAAAATGAAAACCGTAAAAGAGCTAAGCAATTAAAACTTTATTTTATGTTTAATAAGTCTAAGTACTTGTGACATCAGCATCATCGCAACCCATAACTGTCCCATTGCTGGGCTCGGGTCTCACAGTGAGAGAACAGGCCATAGTCCACCACGCTGGCCTACTGCGGAGTGGCAGACTGCAGACACCTTTGAGAACTTTATGGAGAACTCTCAGGCGTGCAGGTTTCCTCACGATATTTTCTTTCGCCGTAGCAAGTGATAATTAGTATCTAATTAACATCATGATCCCAAGAACATTGTTTAAAAAATTTCGAAACGTTTTGGGAAAAGGAACTAAGTGCCGTTGCACATTCTAGTCTATTCTAGTCTAGTTTTTCTTTTTTTAAATGTCTTTTATAATTAAAACAAAAATATATTTTCAAAATAGTTTTAAGTGAATATTTAATCATATTTGACAATGAAGAAATGAGATCATTTAAACCTTACTAAAAAAGTGTGAAAAAATGTATATTATCCATTAAGAATATTTCCATAAAACTGCTAAATAGTACAAGTTAAAAAATAACTGTAGCTTAATTCGTCTTGGCAAAGCATTTGTGTGCTACCAGATTTATTATAATAGGCCTTCAAATAGAAAATTTAAGCAATTCCTTAAATTTCATTCACACTACATTCAGTAGGAAACTTGGTCAAAGGTCAAAAGGAATTTAATTTAGTTTATACTTCGAAAAAATTATAAAGTCAATGCTGCTTACACATTAAAAAATTAGAGCAATAAATAAATAAATGATTTTGCATTTTTACATGCGTCCACCGCGTGCATACCTAATATCATTTTAATTAACCACAATATAACATTAAAAAGAAAAGACGTTCCAAAGTCCTTTTAATTACGTACAACCACAGAGAATTCTCTATAGAGTTAAAGTAGAGACACGATATATGTTTATCTCCTTTCATCTGCGCCCTTTGAACAAAACTGTAAACAAGGTTAATTGCTCATTTTTTTCCGTGATTAGTCCAAGACATGTAAAGGCATTATATTTTATTTAGTGTTTTTGTTAATATTGTATAAACTGTGGTTATTGTAAAAGGATGGTGTTGCGGGAGGCGAGTGGGGATCTTTGAGCGCGGGAGTGCTCGTCTCAAAATAACCCGTCGTATTTCGGTCGCACCGCCCCCCGCCGCTCCCAGCGCTTGCGCAGCCGATCCGCCGGCTCCGCACTATCCGCTAACTATTCGCAATCGACCGACGTCTTGGTTGTTGGACTTGGGTTATAATGACTTGACTTCTGCTAAATGAACCCGTGGACTAGTATAAGTTTATCGCAGTGGCGTATTTATTTGATCGTAGGCGAGCGCCGAAGCGACCGCTGTTTTACGATAAGGACGAGTAGCGTAGAGTGAGAGTTTTTTTGTGCGTTGTGGCGGCGTGATGGAGAAGCAGTCGAGGTGGTCGGAGCAGCGCTCCGAGAGGCGCGAGCATGTCGTGCAGCAACAGGAGAGCGTCCAGCGCACCGAGCACCATTACAGCCACCAGATGCACACACAACAGCGAGGTACCCTACCCAGTTCTTTATTAACCAACCCACCATCATACACCATGACGATACTAACTTAATATCTTCGATACGTCGAAGTGGCCCTTGCGAGTTTTGTATTCAAGGCACCGAGGGATAATAGGCTCGGTGCGGCGGTTACGCGAATTAAGATCAGCCTGCGACCTATCCTGATGAGTAATCGAGCTGAGTAAAATCACGCATCAGGAAACCAAAGCCGTGCACAAATTTGTGCATAGCGGTTTTCCACGGGAGCGAGGTAGTGGCTATTCTGGGGCATGCGTAGGCGCAGGCGCCGACACTCGCCCCGCCGCGCGCCCGAAGGAATGCGCTCCCGTTGCCGCTCGCATACTTTTCACACTTGTTTTTGATATTATATTTCAAGGAACATAAAAGGAGCCCAGTGAACTTATGGCAAAATGAAATCGAGGTGGCCTCGCCGACCCCGATCCATTAATTTACAGAATTAAATCCAAACTGACATATAAGACGGTTATCGCACTGAGAGTTCACTTGTCTCTTACTTAAGGTTGCAATGCGAATTCACGCATTAAAAACTTGTTTACTTTTAAGGCGTAATGCTGTGTCCTTTTGTGGAACCAGAACAAATGTTTCCATTCAAGGATTCTTTTTCTCGATAAAAGTTTAAGATTTCAAGAAACTGGGCCGAATATTAATCTGCCTACATAATGTAATACTAATACTAACTACGTTACTTATTTTAATCAATTTGTTATTTATTGTGTTTATTTTGTTATTTCTGAATAACAAACATTTTATTCAAAGAATACATCATCTAATTCCATCATAAGTTCTATTATTCAATACGAAATAAGTATGAATAATGATACTGTGGTTCGTTACTTACTTGTAAGTAAACAAATGTGGGCAGATAATATTGTTAGTCGGTAATTGAAACAAATATTATTGTGTCTCATTTGTGTTTCATTTTTACTAATAATCTAATTAGGTACTATTAGTAATATTGGCTTAATATTTAAGAAATTAGACATAACATAAGAGATTAGATGAATGGAAAAAAATTAACTACCCTTACCGTTCTAGTCACGTGCATAACAGCTCTACATATTTTTTTTACACGTGTGTGAGTGTTAGATACATTAAACCTTTTTTTTATATTTTACTATCAACATATTAAACAAAGAAAATATCACTTATATTTTGTATCAACAACAACTGCCGAATATCAATTTTCATGTCAATAAACAATATGGAAGGACAGTTAGTTCAATGAGTTTACCAATATATTAAAATCAAACATTGTATGTATAAATAAAGACTACACAATTACACATTAAAAAGGGATTTAAATGTTTATATTTTTTCTTTATATTTACAAATAGTACCTAACTATAGCAAACCATTTTGTATGGTTATTTTGATCTATGGTAGGTATCTACCCAATAACATTTATTTATATATCACGTCTATTATAACACAAAATAATTAAAAATAGTCAACAAATGACTGATATACTTATAGTACAGTCATAGGTCACTCTCACTAAGTGACCTATTTTGGATTTACCGCCAAATAACACGAATAATTAACATAGAATAACATTCCTTAGTCTCAGTACCAGTAAACATCTGTTCAAACAGAAGCTCACCTTAATGTTATAATGTAAAATAACAATTTTACATAATAATATTGTAAAGTAACATTACAGACAATCAAGTGTGACTCATGATTATTTCTATTCGTAGAACAAAAGTCTAAAAAATACAATCACGTAATGTTTATTAAGTAAAGGATTATGTTTAGATTTTTCTTTTTAATTTTAAAGGTAATCATATTGTTTATTTACTTAAGTTTGGATTTAAAGAAATATCTAATACAATTTTAAATACGTCTAGGAAAATAAATGATATTATAATCTTGAACCTTCCAACAATAAATACTATGTAATACGTTATAATCATTAAAATTTCTATTCCAGCCACAGCTTGAAATTAAATTTCCTATAAAAATACTTCACGCGTTTCAATTTCTAATTAGAAATACTATGCATAAAACATTTTGTAATACAATTCTTAATCTCTGACAATGTTAGTTATTATAACAATTAATTAAACTTAATAGCAGTTCATTAATAGAACCCCATATTTACATCGATAACGTGTTGTGCTCTCTTGGAGTTTTTGCCTTCCATTGCTTTAATTAACGGTTTTCTATTTCGATGTATGACTGAGAATTACAGAATAATAGCGTCATTAAAGTGTACAAAGCGAAAAACTCTGACAAACTCGATACGTTTTCACTCTTTCTTAGTTGAAGACAGGGATACCTTTTCACCGACCTCATTTGAATCATTCGATTTTTCTCAGAAGGTTGATAACTCTATTAGAAGCAATGTCTTTATTTGTTTGTATGTATGTAAATGTTGCTTAAGCGATTGTATTGTCCAACGAGCTAAGCTGTTTTAACTTTAGACATACACCGCACAGCATTTGTTCAGAATTGACATGTTTATTATCATATAAGACCACTGTTACGTGTATAATTACAATTCGACCTCTCCTACGTATATCCCACAAATCTTAACTTTATAACAGAACCCTTTAATGTTTGGAACAACTAAGGGAGACATGTACCATTTGAATTTGCGTAACGCATGCTAATTTACGTAAAAATGCATTAATTTTCTAATAATTTTAACATTAAAAGATAAAACTCATTAAAATTTATAAAAGGCTTAAAAGAAAGAAAAAATAGGAAAAACGCATTATTATGGGTTACATTAATAAACATAAGAGGGGTCGATTAATTCCGAATAACTAAAAAACATTTTAACGCTTGACAACAATCGCACATAAGTTAAAGGTGTTGTTGTCTTAAACAGTGAGGGCACTAACTTAGCTCGAGAGCGCACTGACTTAGCCTGGTTACGGTTAATGTGTTAAAACATCGCGATGGATGTGCGTTGAGCGTCCAACGGTAGGCGACAGGCAAGATGGTCATCTCAATGTGTTGTCTGGTTCCATTCAACGCGTAGATAGAACACGTTCATTGCTCATTATAACATAACAGCTTAACTGTAGCGCGTCGCGGTTCTTGGATCTATCTTATCTCTAGTAAAAACATTAAAAAACACATAACCTAAACTCATGCCTCAGTTCTGTTATAAATTGGAGCAGCATTTTAACCGCATAAATTCCAAAAGGAAATATTGTTAGCGATAGCTTTAGAAATAGTTTTGCAATGGTAATAACTGTCATTGTTATTGCAAAACTTATTACGGATATAAACAAAACTGACTATTGTCTAGTAGTGCGTCATATCTTGTGTCCTTTGTCTACTATGGAGCGAGGTCTTAAGATGAACAATTATTTCACCATGTTTCAGATTTTACATTAAAAGCTACCTCCAAAAAAGTTTTTATACTTTTTATACTATTCGCCACTACGTTTCCTCAGTAGTTTAATCAGAATAGTCAACAAAAATATTTCTCTTAGTTACAAAACAATTACCTAAAGGGATTGAAACCTTATTACCAAATAGCAAGTGTCTGTAAAAATACTGGTTTTCGTTATAACTGATAGCCAATGTTCTGTGAGCATTTACTTTTGCAGGCTTGTTGCTCTCGGCGACACTTGAATCGGCTTCGGCTTTCTATAAGAAACCGTTAAACGTGGAATATGCCTTATCATTGTACGTTATTTGTAGAACAACTCCTGTTATGATTATGAGCTTGATTTTACTTTAATATTTAAAAAAAGGCTATGAAAGGGCTCCCACGGGTTACGTAAAGTGGATGATATTTGTATTAGATCCCATTTATGAATTAAATCATTCAGATGAGAAATAGTTTCGTGGTTACCAGTCTAAATCTAAATAAATCTAATTCTAAATCTATTAAAGACTACCAATCTGCACTGGAGCAGCGTACCTAGTGAAGTATAACCTTAGGTAGGTTCTCTAGAAATCTGAATCTGGTACCTAGTGGCTCTTTAACAGGTCGAGGCTAAATAAATATTATAATTATGTAATTAGTAGTCACTACTATAAAAAATAAAAACCCGACTACTTGCAGCTGAAGAAGGAAATTATAGTACAGTCCTATAATGACACCTCATACATTTAAATCTGTCAAACTCTTTGGACTTTAGAACACGAAGAAAAGGAATACATACATACGCTAGAAAAACATTACCCTACTTCTGGCGTTGTCGGGTAAAACATCATTTTATGTCATAGAAATAAATCATAAAACATCAAAATTTGATCCCTAAATTGACTTGCCGTTATATCTATTACAAAACACAAATAACCATACAAAGATATAGATAACAATCTTATTTTAAAAATGTTTAGATAAAGATAAAAGTTCTCTTGAACTGAAAGACGAATGTTCAATACCAATAAAACTAAAACTGAAAGACCAATAGTTCATGTACAGCTTTTTGTTTAAATTACTTAATACTCACAAGTACTTCTATAAATCTAGAAGACCAGAAAGTCGTTGTTCTTCATCACAATTTGTCGCTTGTATAACTTGAATGAAGACAGACACAGGTCACACAGGTATCTTTATAATGCTTGCTTATAATATCGGACAATTTTGTAATGACGGCGTTTCAATATTTCTAATAATTCACCTGGTCCTTTGAACTATCCCAACTTCAGCACCATCTATCGAGTTGAACCTAATAGGATGGTCCTAAACAATACTAAGTCCCTCTAAAATACATCACAAAATGTTTATTAAATTCCGTTCAGCCGTTTAAGAGCGCTTCAGTGACATACGTTATAATTTCTTTTTAGATTAATGTTCAAAAGTTACAAAACTTCGAATTGTAAAATTATTAGACAAATTTAAAATAACCGCTCTCTAATTTACTATACTACCTACTTATTATTACGTAAAATAAATTAAGCATAATAGCTGATTAATTTTTAATTAAGCAAATTTCATTTTATTTAAACCAATATTACCATTTATTTTTTATAGTATCTACAAAGTTTATAGCTGAGTCACATCAAGAAGCATAATGTTATTTACACTCACATTAACTTCTGAAACTAATTTTCCCGCATCTTCGATTCGATACAAATAATGACATATTGATTTTTAACTGCACTGCAATAAACAGGCTTCAATTTATCGAAAGTAGGTAATGCGGGAAAGTTGAAAAGATCCATATTTACCGTTGCATGTCTTACTTCTGTTTTAGTTAAATCAATATTTAAAATTATTGATAAGAATTACCCGACTTCGCTAGAAGCATGGTAATGTTTTAATGCGTATGTGTCCATTTTTGGCACGCTTTAACGCCAAAATGGCTTTGCAGAGTATAACATTATGAAGTTTATTGGATTCATGTTTGTCCATTGTGCGATTGCCCCTTTTTTCCTCAGCCCCTTTTTATACTCGGGTTGTTTGTTTATTTTAATTACCACAAGCTTATCCTTGTAGTTATCGCTTGTACCTGATGATTACAGCAATTAACTTTAAATATGATTAATGGCTCATCTTCGATTCGCTTCAATAAACCTTTTCCTCTTTATCAAGTAAGATCAGAACCGTTTCCTGACATAAAAAGTATTCTAGACCAGGCCCCGTCATACAAGCTACAAGCGTGCTAAGTTTTATCTAAGTCGTTAAGTTAAGTAAAGTTAAGTGCCCGAATCTTCATACTAATTTTAACCCGATATTCCGCGGAAACGAAAACGTTTCCTGGGATAAACTGTAACCTAGAATTATTCATATTAATCAGTCCAATTTTCGCGCGTTAATCAAACAGACAGACAGACAAACATTGAATCCAAAAATATTTTATACATCGATAAATAATAAAGCCAACTTACATAAAAATGATGTTAAATTTGAATTATCCAAAAATATTAAGTGTACAACATAATTGTCCCCATTAGAGTTTTATTACTAGTGTAGAAGTGTGACGAATCTCATGTACTCAGGCTTACAGTTATGTTTCCTATAAAGAGTTGCAGAGGGCCAGTGACCATATGGCGTACCATATGTGTCGAGCCTGACGAAATGATCACGGACTTGTACCGATAATGCGTGCGTCCATTATGTACCTATCTCTTAAACCACAGATACCGTAAATACATCAATAATATTTATCAAACGGCTTAGTAATATGTAACATTAATATCATCTTATTTTACATCCAGGTACCTTTTTTATATATAAAAAAAGATGGTAAGCTCGTGTGTCCAACTTCTAAACGACTGGACAGATAGTAGTACGTATATGTGTATGTATGAAAAAGCGTAAACAAATCCATTCTTTGTACCTATATCCAGTCTGTTATAAATGATAGGAGAATTCAAAACTTTTTAAAAGAGCCAAATCGGTTTTGGAATTCGTATCCATTGGTTAATCTCTTAAACGCAATAAGTTAGTTTTGAGAGGTTAAACAGGTTGTAATCAATACCTACATACGCGCGGTGTTGGGATTCTAATGCAATTGCGGTTAACATTTACGACATTTCGAACCTGTAGCGAATTTCACAAGGCATTCCTGGCAGGGTTAAAAGATAATGGGAGTGTTTTAAGCAATTATACCTAATAAGACGACGCAGCAAAAGGCATTCTATTGCAACTAAAGCTACTGGATATACTTGTTAACCCAAAAACCTATATTTTTTTAATTAGTACCTCTGATTATTAAACTTTTATTCTGTAAATAAGAAGGTTTCGAACAATAAATAATATTAACAGGTATAAAGATCTAAATAATTTCCAGCAAACTAACTGTTGTTACTTTGTGTACAGTATTGTACAATAAAAGTCATTGATTCGCTGATTTTGTTTCGTGCTAATTCAGTTATTTGAGTGCTGAGTGGCAGTGAAGGGCAAGCTTAGTTCAGATTCAATAATTTCGATCGATTTATATCGAACACATTCACTACTCTTTGATCGATTCCTCGAATTTGGGTACACTTAATTACCATTTATTATCGACGTTTTAACCCGTTTTTGTATTGAAAAACTGTCATAATACAAGGATGTGCATATGAATGTATTCGTTATATTTGTTCCGAAAGTACCTAATTAATGAAGATAGAAGACACTTCTTTTACTTACAGTTTTTACTTTTAATTCTATAATGTGATTATAATGGTTACTATAACTGAATTTTACAATATTCTAGGTATGTACTATTTGGAAAAATCTAAAATATCTAACAACTCGTATGCATTAATACATGCCCCTTGAATACAGAACTCTGTTAATTGTTTTTATTAAAAAAAACATTGATCTTTGTAACCAGTTAAAATTAAAAAGCAATTTGTATTCGTGTTTTTTGAAACAAAAGATTTGGACCGTTCGAATAAATTGAATTCTTGTAAAGGCATTCGATACAATTTATTAGCATTCAAACGTTTAACAAAGTAATCGAAACAATGTAGATTTAGTTATGCGAATAAAACAAATTAAAACAACTTTTCTGGTTGTTTTCTCTATTTTTAGATTTTTTATGTACTTACCTATATTTGTTTTTGTTCACTTTTATTTTATCGTAAGTAATTTGATGACATTTATATCACTAATCATATTTCAATTAACGTGTTGATTGTAGGCGACAACGACATTAAATTATCTAGACGTAAAATACAGGAATTGAAAAACAAGGCGTACAAAATACATGTAATTTTTCCACTTACTTATAAAATTATTCTAACTAACATCTAATTTAATTCCTGCATGAAGCGAAATTATTTACATGAACTAAATTCTCTTTAATTCCCTTTGTAAAGTATTTGATTATTATGCGAGCAATAAATAATTTTCAAAGGTATCTTTATCATCAATACATATAGGACTGCTATAGTCAGACTTTTATTATAAGCTACTGATATGTAGACTACCAAATGTTGTGAATTATAGATACCTATATACCTACATATTATTACATCCGAAACTGTTCCCCTGCATGATATTACTATCGATTGATAGAAGATCATATAGTTTCGCAAAGCAAGTGATGATTAATTTCGAAAACCTGTACTATTAGAAATGTACTTATTCTTAATTATCCTATAATTAATAATTAGGGTGATTATTGTTGTTTTAATATGTGCTGGGCGGAAAATGAGTAAAAAAGCGGCACGAATGTTTTATTTCATTGTGACCTTGACCTAGAAACTGGCTTTTGCGATCATGCCTTTACTACAATTATGTAGGTACGGAATTACATATAAGTACCTATTATTTTAGTCGTAAAGTGCTGCACCATTTGATATTATTATTTCTTTAATTTTTTTTTTTAATTTTTTTTATTCTTCCTACAAACAAATTAAATTCGAATAAAGGTTTAAATAAATAAAAAACAAAGACGAGTTGATAACCGTACCTATCGTTCTTTTTATCTTTATAGGTACGTTGTTTTTGTCTGTTTATTATTAAGACGCTGCTAAACCTAACCTTTGGAACAAAAAGTGTCTGTCAGTTTTTGCGTTGGGTTCATCCTTTAAATGTGTTTTTGTATACACTTGCTAAACAGGTTACTACTACGTAAAGACTCACAGCAAAATTATTAACCCTATCAATAGGAATCTATAAACCGACAAATAGGTAAGTACTTATAGTTAGTTAATCAGGTTGTTTGAGATGGTGAAACGTCACAAGTATCAACACTTTCTTTGGAGATGTCCAAACATGTGGCTTAAAAAGTCCACCAAAATGGCATTCGTAATAAGATCCGAGCGATGTGCACGAAAATAGACTGGTCTAAAGAGCTCGCGCGCCTCGTCACCCTGCCGCGTGACTCATGCCGCTTCGAGAAATGTAAACGCTGGAGTACGGCATGGTATAACACGAAAAGATGCCTCAATTCACGTGTTTTGTAGGTACGCTTAAAAATGTTTAAAGTTAAATAATGAACAGAAAATACGAGACATAGTCTAATTAGTTAGGTAGGTACGTGTTTTTGTATGAAAGCAATTGAATAAGGGCAGTGGCGTCCTGGAATCTGATGGAATTTGATGTAAATATTTGTATGTCGTAACCACGTTAGCACCCGGTAATTCAGAACAGAACTAATTAAATTAAATAAAACACGTAATGTGAAACTAGTGTTAGCATCTGACAGCTAGTTAACCTACCTAGGAAAATTAAAAGTAGAAAAGATATAGGTACATAATTAAAGAATAGGTATTGCTACTAAGCAAACTAAATAAAAGATAAAGAATGTTGTCAGACAACGTCTGCCTGACCTTTTAATCTTATAATAATATAATTATGATGCACCGGTAGGCACCTGTTTCCAACTGTAGTCTTTTATTTTTCTTCTATATTTCTGTAAGTTCTAAACTGGTTCAGACATGCTAAACATTTAGCGTAGCCCGAATATGATTTAAAATTAAATTACGTAGTTGGGAGTTGTTTTTACTAGTTTAAGAAACTATATCAAATAATGACAAAGTTGAATGCACTTTGTTTTTTTTACACGAACTCTTTTTATTTTGTTCTTGAAATTGGGTTGGTTTTCGTGTCTTCACTCCGAGCGTACTTGTATTGTACCATAATCTGCTTCTTTTTGTGTTATTCTTGGTTTTATGATCATTATATTTGTACACCATTCACGTCGCGTCCGCTGGTTGGAGATATTAAGTTTTATTAAATGATTTTAAGTTATATGAGCTGTGCTAAGATTGTATTTAAGTTTTAATAATGATTACTGCCTGATGCGACTGAATTTTAAATTTTATTGTCGAAAATTTGTTTGAATTTTACGTTCATTTTCCTCACTGCAAAAAATATTAATATACTCATTATCTAAATTTTAATTCATTATACGTTACTCACTATCAATTTCCTTTTGTTACAGTGGAGAGCTCTGGTGGTGAACGACTGCCCATCACAGCAGGCAGGCCTGGAGATCCATCTCCGCCGATATTTGAGCAAATATTTAAAAACGCGAGGTTCGCACAGGGAGGTAACGCAAAGTTTGAAGGGAAATTGAGAGGAAACCCTACACCCGTAGTATCGTGGACCAGAAAGAAAGCACCTTTAGTAGAATGTAATAAATACAGTATGACTTATAATGAACAGACTGGTGATTTATCCCTGCTTATTAAACAGATAGGACCAGGCGATGAGGGCGAATACACATGCACTGCCCGCAATCAATACGGTGAAGCTATTTGCTCAGTGTATATTCAGCCCGAAGGGGCTCCTATGCCGACACATCATGCTTCACAGCAGCAACAAAGTTACCGCCATGTCAGTGAAAGTGTTGAACACAAATCATATGGCACCCAGGGATATCAAACAGAACAAACTCGACAAACCCAGAAAGTTGCATATACCAATGGTACAGATTATTCATCTATCGAAGATTTTAAAGTCGATACGTTTGAATATAGGCTGCTCCGTGAAGTGTCTTTCAGAGAGTCCATCACTAAAAGATATGTCGGTGAAACTGATATTCAAATAACTACTGAAATCGATAAATCACTTGGTGCAGTATCTCCACCGAAAATAGCACAGAAACCAAGAAACTCGAAACTGACGGAGGGTGCTGATGCACAGTTTCAAGTACAACTGTCCGGCAATCCAAGACCGCGGGTTACTTGGTTTAGAAATGGTCAGAGGATTGTAAATTCGAACAAACATCAAATAAACACGACACATAATCAAACGATACTTAGGATTAAAAATACACAAAAGTCTGATTCTGGTCATTATACGTTATTGGCCGAAAATCCCAATGGTTGTATAGTAACCTCAGCGTACCTCGCAGTAGAATCATCCCAAGATAGTTATACACAGGATCAAAAGTCCCAGTATACCATTGAATCTCAACAAATGGGTGTAGAAGAAAGAGTTGAAATAAGTGAAAAAGCTCTCGCTCCGCAATTTGTAAAAGTCTGCCAAGACCGTGATGTAACAGAAGGAAAAATGACGCGATTCGATTGCCGCGTTACTGGCAGGCCTTATCCAGAAGTCACGTGGTTCATTAACGATAGACAAATTCGAGACGATTATAATCATAAGATATTAGTTAATGAGTCTGGAAATCATGCCCTTATGATTACAAACGTTGAATTAAGTGATAGTGGTGTAGTTACTTGCGTGGCTCGTAACAAGAGCGGTGAAACATCTTTTCAGTGCCGCCTAAACGTGATTGAAAAGGAACAAGTAGTTGCTCCTAAATTCGTTGAACGTTTTAGCACGTTAAGTATTCGTGAAGGCGAATCCGTAGTATTAAAGGCGCGTGCAGTAGGCACGCCTACACCTCGAATCACATGGCAGAAGGACGGCGTACCGATTATACCCAATCCAGAATTACGAATTACTACCGAAGGTGGGGCCTCGACACTGGACATTCAGCGAGCTAAGGCGTCGGATGCGGCATGGTACCAATGCACCGCCCAGAATGTCGCAGGTTCCACCGCAACACGAGCAAGGCTCTACGTAGAAGTACCTAAAGAGCCTCCGGTCGAACAAAAACGTCTGCACTTACCACGGCCTAGTAAAATCATTGAGCCAGAGTAAGTATTCTTGCTATTTTTCAAGTATTGATATTGAAGGCAATCTTCTAGAATTCATCTTATTCTTAATATTTTAGGCCATCTCCTGGACCAGAAATCATATATTTAAGGCATGTAGAAAGAGCGCGACCATATGTACCTCCTGGCGAAGAGGATAGAGTATATCCTCCTCCACAATTCATAATTCCACTTAAAAACCTAAGCCAAATGGAAGGTGGTAAAATACATTTTGAAACTAGAATAGAGCCAGTTGGTGATCCATCAATGAAGATAGAATGGTTGAAAAATGGCCAGAGTATTGAAGCTAGTGAGTAAAATTGTTAATATTTAATAAATACTACTTAACTTTAACTGGATACTGATTTATTAGAGTTCCTTGTTAAATATTAATTAAATAGTTGTTGGCATCTTTTGTCATTGTTCTGACTTGTAAAATACTACTAGTTATTTGTCTGCTAGTCTACATCGCAATAATTATACTCGGGAACAACAAAGTAGTGTCAGTAATTTTATGTGAATGTATTAACATGTCATATTACGTATTACAGGTTCAAGATTCACATCAATATTCCGTTTCGGTTATATATCCCTCGATATGCTCAGTCTTACTTTTGAGGACAGTGGAGAATATACATGTCGAGCAGTAAGTGCTACTGGTACTGCAGAAACGAAAGCATTTTTACAAGTGACTCCTAGAGCTACAATAGAAAGAACAAGTCAGCATCCAGAAAGTTTGCAATATATCCAACACCTGGAAGACTATTCTAAGTATCAGCATCAGGAATCAATTGAGGAACAAATTTCACAGAAACCTCAATTTATTAGACCTTTACAAGATCTCGGAGAACTTCAAGAAGGCAGAAATGCTCACTTTGAAGCTCAGCTTACTCCTGTAAGTGACCCTACTATGAGAGTTGAGTGGTACAAAGATGGCAAACCTATTACAGCCAGCTCGCGAATCACAGCAATCTTCAACTTCGGCTACGTCTCCCTTAACATCATGCACCTACGGGCTGAAGATGCAGGTTCGTATACAGTGAGGGCTGTAAACAAACTTGGTGAAGCTATTAGTACCGCTTCTATCAAAGTAGCAGCTAGAAGTACAGTAACTGCTGATCTTGGAATTCCTGAACAAAGAAGATATATTGAAAAAACTGAGCAACTCGAGGCTTATCAACAACAACAACACCAGAAGTATTATCAAGAAGTACCTGAAAGTACCCAAAGGCCGGAATTTAAAACGCCCATCAAAGATCAGTTAAATATCAAAGAAGGTGGATTCGCACATTTCGAAGCTCGTCTAGAGCCCACTGGTGATTCCACATTAAAAGTAGAATGGTTGAAAGATGGTCGCCCCGTTGAGGCTAGTTCTAGGATAACTACCTTCTTTAACTTCGGCTATGTAGCATTAACGATCAAATCAGTTACAGTCCATGACGCTGGTCATTACACGTGTCGAGCTTACAACGCTCTTGGCCAAGCGACAACAAGTGCCAATCTTACAGCTGTAACTAAAAAAGATATTATAGCCGAATCTCAACATCCAGGAGGACTCGAAAAAATTCAATTTTTGGAAGATTCTAGTAAATATTCTAAAAGAACTGACGAAGAAGTGAAAGTAACTCAGAAACCAAGATTTTTAGGTCCACTTAAAGGGACTAATAAAATAGTAGAAGGTCAAAGTGCTCATTTTGAAGCAAGAGTAGAGCCACAGAGTGATCTAACAATGTCTGTTGAATGGTATTTTAATGGAAAACAAATTAAATCCGCTAACCGTATACAAACATACCATGACTTTGGCTATGTCGCCTTAGACATTTCCAGTGTACGAGCTGAAGATTCTGGCGTGTACACAGTAGTAGCTCGCAATGCCGCTGGAGAAGCTCAATTAAGTGCTTCTATGGTGGTTGAAAGTAAGTATCGATTTATATTAACATGATATGATAGAGATTGGGAGAGTTTTGATTTTACATTATTTTGATTTAAGTTAATTAATTTACTTCTTTTCATTATCTTCACGGTTTATGCAAAGAGATTTTTATTTTACTATTAAAGTAATCATACATAATAATTGAAAACTTACTGATTTCGGTCTAATCTTTAAAATTAAGTTTTATTGTGTTTATGATGACTTTATTTCTAATTTCACTAATTATATTGTGATAAGTAGTCGTCATCCCCATGCATTGCTTCAATAATGGCAAGGCATTGAAGGGCATTACTATTAAGTAATGTTAATTAAACAGTGTGATGTGAAAATGGTTGCTTCAATGTTATTAAATTCTGTTCTCTGTCTGGGTATCATGTCTATATTTATAACCAAATTGGGGAGTGTCGCGTAGATTAAAGATACAAAAAAATAACATAATTTAAAATTTCAGCTCGTTCGAGTGTTGACACGTCAAGTATTCATCGTGGCTTATACGAGAAAACACGTCATATGGAAGAATCAAAGTTTGTTGAACCGATGTACCATATTGAAGAAATTTCAAAATCGAAGCCAGTTTTTGTCCAGCCTTTGTCAGATCCTCCACTTGTTTCTGAAGGCAAAAATATTCACTTAGAGTGCAGATTGGAGCCTATGGGTGATCCAACAATGAGAGTAGAATGGTTCCACAACGGACGAGCTGTTACAGTAGGTTCTAGATTCAGAACCTACTACGACTTTGGATTTGTGGCATTGGATATAATTCATGCTACATCAGCTGACTCTGGTGAATACACAGTAAGGGCAATCAACCACTTAGGCTCAGCTCACACATCAGCCATGGTGCGTGTTATTGAAAGATCTGATATTGTTACTGACACACAAAACGAACTTGCTGTAGAACAAATTCAAATGTTAGAGGATGCTTCACGTCGATCTAAGCATGTACAGGAAGATATAACAGTAATGCAAGCCCCTCAGTTTTCAAGAGCCTTGCACAATATTGAGACTGTAGAAGGCACTAATGTTCATTTAGAGTGTCGATTACAACCTGTTGGTGACCCAACTATGCGAGTTGAATGGTTTTGCAATGGCAGGCCAATAAAAACTGGTCACAGGTTCAGACCCGCATATGAATTCGATTATGTCGCATTGGATCTCTTAAGTGTGTATCCCGAAGACTCTGGCGTATACACGTGCCAAGCAACCAATCAGTTGGGTGAAGCAGTCACATCGTGCGCCTTACGTGTTATGGCCAAGAAAGACTTAATTCTAGAATCCCAACATCCATCGGGATTAGAAAAAATTCAATATTTAGAAGATGCATCTCGTTACAAGAAAACAGATGTCGTTGATGAATTCGTTAATGTGAAACCAAGGTTTGTAACTAAGCCAAAGTCGATTGAGAATGTCAAAGAAGGACAACATGTTCATTTTGAGTGCAAACTTGAACCTGTCACAGATTCGAACTTGAAAGTTGAATGGTTCAAAAATGGCCAACCTGTGACCATTGGACACAGATTTAGACCAATTCATGACTTTGGTTATGTCGCTCTCGATATAATAGATTTAATTGCGGAAGATTCTGGAATTTACACCTGCAGAGCTGTAAACTTAGTTGGCACTGACGAAGTAAGTTGTAGGCTAACTTGTCGAAGCACAGCCGATATTATAAGAGCAACACAAAATGAAGCTGGTTTAGAACAAATCCAAGTCCTTGAAGACAGATCTAGATATCACAGGACTGATGTTATAGACGAAATCACAACACAAGCACCGATATTTACAACATCGTTGAAAAATATCGAGATCAGAGAAGGCCAGCGAGCACATTTCGAATGCAGGTTAATACCAGTTTCTGATCCCACCATGAAAGTCGAATGGTATCACAATAACAAGCCTCTAAAGAGCGGGTCCCGATTTACTGAAACCAATAACTTTGGTTTTGTAGCCCTGGATATTTTGTCTTGCTTACCAGAAGATTCAGGTACCTACACTTGCAGAGCCATAAATGCACTTGGAGAAGCTGTAACCTCTGGTATTGCAGTAGTACATTCCAAAAAGTCAATTTATTTAGAATCTCAACATGAAAGCGCTTTACCTCGGTTGAATCAGTTAGATGATGCTTCGAGACACCAAAGGCATGCGGTTCAAGAAGAAATCGTCACACAAGCACCTGTATTTACTATGCCAATGAAAGACATTCGAGTGGCAGAAAATCAAGCGGCTCATTTCGAGGCCAGGCTTATTCCCGTTGGTGACCCTAAATTGAGAGTCGAATGGCTGAGGAACGGAGTACCCATTGAAGCATGTAAGTATATAGTAATAATATGAATATGAGATTTATTCAATTGTATGATTACATAATCATTATTGATTTTATGTATTTTTCTCTTCAGCTAATCGTTTAACAACAATGCACGATTTTGGATATGTGGCTCTTAACATGAAATACGTTAACCCAGAAGATTCGGGTACTTACACATGCCGTGCTATAAATGAATTAGGAGAAGCAGTTACTTCATCAACAATGTTTGTGCAATGTAAGTAAAGTTTAAGTAAAATACACTATCAGTAATACTCGTAGGTCGAATTTATACCTACCTCTATATTGTAAGCATTGCTGTTACTTTATAACTGATGGTAATAACATAATATATCATTGGTATTATTTTAGCCAAAGCCTCTCTTCAACTGGAATCTCAGCACGAAACTGCTCTTGAAAAAATTCAGCAGTTAGAGGATAGTTCGAGATATAAACGTAGAGAGGATGTCGAAGTTGCAGTTAACCAAGCTCCTCGTTTTATAACTCACCTGAATGGACCTACTAAATTGGTTGAAGGACAAAGTGCGCACTATGAATGTCGCATTGAGCCTTACCCGGATCCAAACATGCGAGTCGAATGGTATTTCAACGGGAAAGTTCTGCAAAGCGGTCATCGTTATCGTACTGCTTATGACTTCGGTTTTGCATCCCTCGATATCCTCACTGTATATGGAGAAGATTCTGGTGAATATACTTGCAAAGTTATCAACAATTTGGGACAGGCCGTATCTTCAATTAAGCTGAATGTTCAATGTAAGTATTTTTATCTATCATTGGTTTAAAATAGGCGCTGAGAATTGTTTTAAAAATTCTAACTATTTGATTTTTAATTTTAGCCAAAGAATCAATTATCAGGGATACTCAGCACGAAAGTGCTTTAGAAAAGATTCAATATCTAGAAGATGACAGCAGATATAAACGTGTGCTGCGTGACGAAAGTTTCGTTGCCGAAAAGCCACAGTTTGGGAAACCTATTAAAAATGCTAAAGTACCTGAAGGCCTACCAGTGCATCTAGAAGCTACACTGACACCCGTAAATGACCCCACTATGCGCGTCGAATGGTATTGCAATGGAAGACCCATTCAACAAGGGCACAGATTTAAGACAACGTACGATTTCGGATACGTTGCTCTCGATATTCTTTATGCTTACGCTGAAGATACGGGAACTTACATGTGTAAAGCTACAAACGCTGTGGGAGAAGCTGTTACGACAAGTTCTGTACAAGTAGATGGTATGTATATTATAATAATAAAAAAAACAACACTTATGTTCGTAATTTTGTTAGTAAGATTGGTAACATTAAATATTTGTGTTTTGTTTCAGCTAAAGCTTCGTTATATCTAGATACGCTAGACGAACAACGTCTGAAAAAGATCCAAGAGCTTGAAAAATACGAAAGGCCGAAACCAGTTGAAGAGGAAACCCCTGGTCAAAGGCCCGTATTTTTGACTGCTTTAACCAGTCTTGAAAATCTGAAAGAAGGTGACCGTGCACACTTTGAATGCAGAGTGGAACCGATAAATGATCCTGTTTTGCAAATTGAATGGTTCCTAAACGGTAAAAAGATTAAAGCCGGACATCGGTACAGAACCACCCACGATTTCGGATACGTCGCGTTAGATATTTTGTATACGTATGCTGAGGATTCTGGTACATACATGTGTAAAGCTACAAATAACCTCGGGGAAGCAGTTAATACTTGCACGTTGAAGGTTGCAGGTATGTATTTTATCACTATTTTTATTGTTAATAGCAAATGCCGTATTTTGTTATTATTATAAATTTTACATTTGTAAACCAATTGTGTTGTCTAGTTTAATTACCACTGAAAATATGTTAGGCTGTATTTGCAAGTTAGTACGTTTAAATTAAGCAAATCTAAGCGCAACTTTTTTCTTTTAGGGCACAGAAGCATTATATTGGATACACAGCACCCTAATGGACTAGAAAAAATAAGGCAATTAGAAGCACAAGGACATACTACCCGCATGGAGGTTGAAGAACCTAAAATATCTCCTCCCAGTTTTGTCACAGAACTCAGAGGCACAACTCATGTTTATGAAGGACAAACGGCTCATTTCGAATGTCAAGTTGAGCCTGTTCACGATCCTAACCTACGGATAGAATTTTACCACAACGGCAAAGCCCTGCAATCTGCGTCACGGTTCCATATCACTTTTGATTTTGGTTACGTGTCATTAGATATTCAACATTGTGTTCCTGAAGATGCAGGAGAATACTCTGTTAAGGCAATTAATGCTCTTGGTCATTGTACTTCCGCAATATCTATGACTGTAACCGCAAAAGGTAGTATAATATCGGAATCTCAACGTCCCGAAGGTCTAGAGAAAATCCGAGAATTAGAATCAGCAGAACCGTTTAAGCGACCAGAAATACCAGAACCTGTAACAAGGCAACGACCTGTATTCACTCAGCCATTGCAAAATATCGATAACATTCAAGAAGGTCAAACAGCACATCTGGACTGCCGCCTTATTCCTGTTGGAGATCCCACTTTGAAAATTGAATGGTTCAGAAATGAAAAACTAATTGAAGACAGTTCTAGAATCACAAAAACACACGATTTTGGATATGTATCAATGACAATAACTCACGTTCGTGATGAAGATGAGGGTGTCTACATGTGCAGAGCTTCAAATCTTTTAGGAGAAGCAGTAACTACTGCTGCAATGAGAATAAAAAGTAAGTAGTGATTTTCATACCTGCGTCTATTTCTTGTTTTTTCACTATTATTGTTATGTTTAATATGGAACTATTTCCACCAGCCAAAGCCGCAATTCAACTGGATACACAACACCCAGAGGGTATGAAGAAAATCCAACGTTTAGAAGAACCGCAGCCTAAGAGAGCAGATGAACCGGAACGTGAATTTGAAAAACCAATATTCACTCAGGTTCTTACCGGTCCCTCCGAACTATGGGAAGGACAACATGCTCACTACGAGGCACGCGTTGTTCCTGTTGGTGATCCAAGTTTGCGGTTTGAATGGTACATAAACGGAGTTGAACTTAAAATGGGTGAGTTTATTAGGATGCTTATTGTCTTTTTTTTAGTTTTTTCAATTAATGGTAAACATCCTTGATTTTAGTACAATAAATGTCATTTTTCTTTGTAGTGATAGTTTTATCAAACTGTTTGCATGTTATCCATATAATTAATTTTACAGGTTCTCGATTCCGCACAACACATGATTTTGGATTCGTTACCCTAGACATAAATTCAGTCGTGGCTGAAGATGCTGGCGTGTACATGTGCAAGGCCATTAATAAAGCTGGTAGCACAGTCTCATCTGCTGCATTAAAGGTCAAAACTAAGTCAACCATTGTTGATCAGGCCATGAGACCGGAATCATGGGAACAAATTCAGCTGAAGGAAGCTGCAATGAACAAAGTACCTGAAATGTTTATTGACTCTGGAGTTCAGCAAGCACCTATTTTCACTACACATCTTAAGAGTTATGACAAACTTGTTGAAGGTCAACATGTGTACTTGGAGGCACAGGTGGAACCACGTACGGATCCTAATTTGAGGATTGAATGGTTCAAGAATGGAATATCCTTAACAACAGGGTCAAGATTAAAGAGCACATTCGATTTTGGATTAGTGACACTATCTATTAACTCATTAAGAAATGATGATTCTGGAATATACACATGTAAAGCAACAAACCTAATGGGTGAGGCAGTTTCTACAGCCTCAATTAAAATTGAAGATCGTCATTGGTTATTGGGTGACACACTTCACCCTGAATCTCTGGATAGGATTGGAGCTTTAGAACAACCAAAACCAGCAAAAATAGAATCACCTGAACCAGTTTATGAAACACCTGTATTTATATCACATTTGAACAACATCATATGCAAAGAAGGTGATAATATACATTTTGAATGTAATGTTGAGCCATCCAGAGATCCTACCTTAAAAATAGAATGGTTCTTTAACAATAAACCTCTACCATCGGGCACCAGGTTTAAGAGTACTCACGACTTCAGCTATGTGGCTCTGGACATGGTGCATACGTATGAAGAAGATTCAGGCATATATACTTGCAAGGCCACTAATAGTAAGGGTTCTGCCACAACTTCAGGATCTTTAAGATGCACAGGTGATAAACATATTTACTTAGATACTCAACATCCACAAGGTCAAGCTGGATTAGAAGCCGTTGAGCAAACAGAAGAAGCTAGGCTGGCAAAATCTAGAAGGTCTTCTGTACCGGAAGCTGACTATCCTAAACCAGAATGGGTAGTACCAATAGCTGCAGAACATCAATTAGTAGAAGGACAAGCCCTTCGTTTTGAAGGCCAGGTTGAACCTAAAAATGATCCTAATTTGAAGATTGAATGGTATTTCAATGGTAAAGTATTAGAGCAAGGATCGAGATTTAAATTAACTAGTGATTTCGGTTTTGTGACGTTAGATCTCATTGACGTTTATGAAAGAGATAGTGGAATTTACACATGCAAGGCATATAACAAGAAAGGAGAAGCTTTTACTTCGTCAACCGTGTACTGCACTAGCAAGGAAAACCTAATAGAACGCACACAACATCCAAAGGGCGCTGAAGGGTTAGAAAAGATCCAGAATCTAGAAGATTCTTTACGAAGGGAGCCTGGAAAGGGTCCAGACGATGACACTGGCAGAGCACCAGAATTCACTACTGTATTCCAAGATATTGTTGACATAAGTGAAGGACAAATAGCTCATTACGAAGCTTCTTTAATACCAACAGGAGATCAGAGCATGGTAATAGAATGGTTCTACAATGGTAAAACAATAGAGGCTAGCCACCGTATCCGAACCGTATATGCATTCGGTATGGTTGTACTGGAAATATTGGGCACCAAAACTACAGATTCAGGTGTATATTCATGCCGGGCTACAAACAGATGGGGACAAGCAGAAATCAGTGTTAATCTTCAATGTGTAGATAAAAGCAAGGGCCAGAAGCCTAGATTTACGACACATATTCAGAGTATCGATGGTCTCAAAGACGGTCAGTCCGCTCACTTTGAATGTACAGTGGTTCCAGTTGATGACCCTGACATGAAGATTGAATGGTATCATAACGGCCAACCTATGAGACACTCTACAAGGATCAAAACCGTGTCCGATTTTGGTTTTGTTGTTCTAGATATAGCATACACACAAAACCATGACACAGGTGAATATGTGTGTCGTGCTTATAACAAGTACGGTGAAGATTTCACTAAAGCTACTATTAACTGCTATGGAAGAGGAGGAGTTTATTCCGATAGTTTACAACCCGACTCTCTGGCTAAGATAAGAGAATTGGAAAGCCTACAAGGAATGCAACACCAGGCTCCAGCGGCTGCTTCCGCGGAACCACCTCGGTTTATCACACAAATACAAGATGTCACTAAATTGGTAGAAGGACAGAGTGCACACTTCGAAGCACGTTTAACACCTGTAGATGATCCAGATCTTAAAGTTGAGTGGTTCTATAACGGCAAAAAGTTACCACATGGTCACAGGTATAGAACGTTCCATGACTTTGGAATTGTAATTTTAGATATATTATACTGTTATGAAGAAAATTCTGGCGAGTATGAATGTATTGCGACCAATAAATTAGGCCGAGACTCCACAAAAGCTACACTGAAATGCACGTCAAAGGAGAACTTAATCTTGGACTCGCAACTACCGCGGGTAAGTAAAATTCATTCAGTAATGCTACGACACTATTTTTAGTTTATTATATATGTTACAGTTAAAACCCGTTCTTAGATAAAACGCGTATTTCCTAGTTAAAACTAGTTTTTACTAAATGCCTTTGTGAAAACTAGAAATACCTAGTCAAAACTAGAATTTACCACTGATATATTTGATTTTTAGATAAAACTAGTTATAACTTCGAGCTTTAGTTAAAATTAGCACTAGATACGCTAATTTAGAATTGAAAACAAGATATAGTTTTTAAAATATTTATTAAGACTATGTCACACTTGTCGCCGGAACCCCGCTTACGCGGGGTTCCTCCTTTTTCTTGGGTTAAACCAGAGACCTAACAAACCAAACCTAACCATATATCAGAATAAGGTACGATGAACTGTTATCTCGGTCGGAACAGTTTTAACTGACTCGCTTCGGTAAAACGCGTTTTGTCTAGTAAGAACTAGTTTTAACTGATATTAATTCTGAGTATTATTTAACATATACATCTTACGTGTTAGTTAGCTATCTTGATAATAATATTTATGTTGAGACTTTTTCATTCTAGTTGCACGTAATAAATGATAAAAAATGATTTCGCATTGTGCTTTTGTTATAGGGCATGGAAGGTGGTTTAGAAAAATTACAAACCTTGGAAGATTCTATGGTACGTAGAAAGGATACTACCGTGGAAGAGAAACGCGGAAAAGCTCCTGTGTTCACGGTTCCGTTATCAAATATCGAAAATCTACGGGAAGGAGAAAATGCTCACTTTGAAGCACGTTTGACGCCAACAGATGATCCACAACTAAAGGTAAGTCTAAATTATACTATGTAGTGTTATCAATGAGATTTTGTACAATATATACAAGTAAAGTGATTTATGCTGCATTTTATTTTATGAGTAACTTTAATATTATCTTTGTTTTATAACTTTTAGGTCGAATGGTACTGGAATGGAAAATCCCTTAAAGCTGGGTCAAGATTCAGGACTTTCTGTGACTTTGGATTTGTTATTCTTGAAATTTCACCCACGTATCCAGAAGATTCGGGTGAATATCTTTGCAGAGCATATAATAACTATGGCGAGGCAGTTACAACAGCCTCCATGAAGGTCCAAGGAAAGAGAAATATAATATTGGAGTCTCAACTACCGAAAGGTATGGAAGGAACTATTGACAAAATTGCAGTTCTTGAAGGTTACACTGGGACAGTAGAATCTCCACCTGAAGCTGAGAGTGGAAATCCACCCGAATTTACTACCACACCATCGGATCTTATTCTTTCGGAGAATTCATCAGCTCACTTTGAATGTCGTTTGGTGCCAGTAAATGATTCCAGTATGAGAGTTGAATGGTTCCACAATGGCAAACCTCTGCTAACAGGATCTAGAATTAAAACGATCAATGATTTCGGCTTTGTTATATTAGAAATCGGTGGCGTTTACCAGCGCGATGCTGGTCTTTACACTTGCAAGGCTACTAACCGACACGGTGAAGCCACCGTATCGTGCAAGTTACAAGTCAAAGGAAGACAAGGAATTATACTTGAGCCTCAATTGCCATCATCTTTCAAAACTGGCACTGAAAGTATTCAAAAACTGGAAGAAACGTTACATAAACGCGAAGAAATTACTATTGAGGATGAAAAACCAAATCCACCACGGTTTACAGTTGAAATTAAGGACAACCTGGATGTTCCTGAAGGAGGACCCATTCACTTCGACTGTCGTGTGGAGCCTGTTGGCGATCCGACTATGAGAATTGATTGGTTCCATAATGGTAGACCTTTTGCAACCGGTTCTCGTGTGCATATGTTAAATGACTTCGGTTTTATTGCTTTAGATATTGATTACATATACACCAGAGATGTAGGTGAATACACATGTCGTGCTACGAACAAATGGGGAAGTGCTACAACTACTGCTAAGATCACATGTAGTACAAAACGTGATATCGTCCTTGAATCTCAGTTGCCACAAGGTATGAGTGGCGAGAAGATAAAAGAGTTAGAACGAGGGCGCGTAACCGATACTCCTAAAGAAGAAGCTGTAGTAACTACCCCACCCAAGTTTATAACTCAGATTCAGTCACACACTGTCGAGGAATCTGAAAGTGTACGTTTTGAGTGCAGAGTGGAACCGAAAGAAGATCCCAAATTGCGTATTGAATGGTACCGTAATGGAAAACTTTTGCCTTCTGGCCATAGATATCGTACCGTATATGACATGGGATTTGTGTCTCTCGATATACTTTACGTTTACGCTGAGGATTCTGGAGAATATGTTTGCAGAGCAGTTAATGAGTTTGGTGAAGACTTTACTAAGGGAACTGTATCTTGTAAAAGTAAGTATTACGCTATTGTACATTACTTTATCCTATTTTATACATCTCAATCGCTCTAATCCTTCATTCTTGACTTAAAAAAGACAATTGAAAGTTTAAAAATAAACCCTTGTAACCGGCAAAAGTCAGACTTATTTGTATCAGTATTGGAATAATGCCTGTAACATAAGTTTAAAATATTTTACAATATAAATTTTATTATTCTCATGGAGTCATTAGGTTTATTATAAAAACAGTGCAGTGAACTTGAACAATGTGACATATTCATAATTATTTTCTTACATTTCTAGAACTGCCCGACATCATACTGCAAAACCAAGTGCCTAGAGGTATGAAAAAATCTGAGGCTCTGACACAAATGGAGGCAACAATTAAGAAGTATACTTCGGAAATATTTTTAACTGAAGATGATCTCTATGACGTAGATAAGAAACAACCTCCACGTTTTGTAACTCAAATTCAAAGCCAGACCACGTTAGTGGAGATGGAATCTACCAAATTCGAATGTCAGTTAGCACCTGTCGGAGATCCTAATATGAAAGTTGAATGGTTCTTTAACGGCAAACCTTTATTACACAGTAAGTTTTTTTTAATTTATTTGTAGCATTCCGCCATTCATTGGTTATAATTAGTAAGTTTTAACATAGCTATGAAATTGATACTTAAACACTATTTATATTTGCAGAGAACCGCTTCCAACCAATCTACGACTTCGGGTATGTAGCGATGAACTTTGGCTGGGTATACCCAGAAGACAGCGGTGAATACGTCTGTCGTGCTACCAACCTGTACGGAATGGACGAAACAAGAGCTGTAATCAAAACTGCTGGGAAACCTGGCATTGTGTATGATTCTCAGCTTCCTAAACATATGAAGAGTATTGAAAAGATAAGGGAGATGGAAGCGTCGTGGCAAGTGTAAGTAAATTAATCTCTTATAGTTATCTCATTGTTTAGGAATTACAAAACTACGTATAAAATTAAAGTGTATTATTTGACAACTGTGATGACATAGGTAGTATTTACCTTTGCACTTTGGTATAGTGAATTAAAGGAACATTGACATAATCATACATAAATAACATGTAATCGATATTTGGAAGTCTGTCTAATGAATATTCTGTTCCTCCTCAGTACTCCTGAGCAGGCAGTGGATGAAACAAAAGTTCGGTCAGCGCCTGTGTTTGTCAGCCGTCCAGAACCAGTTACGGTAGAGGAAGGTGAATGGGCAAGGTTCTGCTGCCGCGTCACTGGACATCCCAAACCTCGTGTCATGTGGCTCATTAACGGAAACACAATTGTTAATGTAAGCATTTGTAATAAACATAAAGAACTTCTCTCCTCTCAGCTCGAATGCGTAAATTGCACAACTAATTGTATTTTCATCAAAAACAGTCGAGTGCAAAGAATAGCCAGTAAAAACAAACGAAATGAACTCGCTTAACTCGCTCGCTCCGTCATTTTCAACAAAACAAAAAAGAAATCTCTTTGTTCATCGTGAAAGTCGTGGAAACGTAAATCCATTTCATAAACCAATTGCATAAACTTCTATTATTTTTTATTTCACATTTTAGGGTTCAAGATATAAACTTACTTATGATGGCATGTATCATTTCGATATACCAAAAACTAGACAATATGATACTGGAAAAATTGAGGTCATTGCTCGGAGCTCTGCTGGCGAAGCTCTAGCTACAACTGAACTTAAAGTTATTCCGAGACACGATGATTATCGAGGTGTATTAAAGAATGCGCCAAGACGTAAGTATATAATAATCTCTAAACATTGCATTTTATTCATTAAAATGCTTTTTTGTAAGCAAAGGCAAAGGCTATAAGATTTTGCTTAATGATAAGAGTTGTGATAATAGGTAAGGATAACAATACATAGCTTTTAAATATGCTGCATTAACACACGACACCTACTCAAGCACACACCAACATACCGCTTAAGCACAAATAAATACCCTGGCATCCTTTCCAATCCTGTTCCTTGACTGCCGTTATGGATAAGCTGCTATATCACCTGCTTCTACCGGCTTAGCATCGGATTCTTGGTGAGGTATGTTTTGAAATTGTAGTTATTAAGATTTAAATTAAAATAATATATTAACATATTTTATTGATCCCGTAAACAGCTTGGTATGATGAAACATCTCAATATCAGCGATCTGAAACGGAATTGGAAAAAACCTTTGAAGAAAGGCAAGTCATGCAACGCCAGGGTGTTATTGATCATAGACCTGAGCTGAAGCCTAAAATTATTAGAGAACCTGAAACCGAATGGCAGCAAACCGTAAAGAAGAAGAAAAGTGAAGAATATTATAATAAACTTCAAGAGCTAGAAAATGAACAAGTTGTAAAAGAGAGCAGACTACGAGAATCTAGCCATCAGTATTCTATTCCCGGTGAAAAGGTTACAAGCAGCAGTGTAGCTAAATCGATGGCTCAAAGATATGAAGATAGCTTGTAAGTATAACGCTTAAGAAAGTCTAATATAATCTTCAATGTATTAGCGATTTCTATTATATTAACAAAACCTCTACTTGTTATAGGGAACAAACTGAAGAAGTTATCGAAAAGCAAGTTCAGAAGAAAGTCAAGCCTAGGATTCCTGACCCATCCGAATCTACAGTACACGGGAAAGAAGTACACGTTGCCAAACAAAAACAAATTCAAAAGGAGGTCGTTGGAGATACTGAAATCACCCGTAAGATTACTTCAACAGAAACTACTGAAGTTGAACACAAAGCTCAAACTCAAGAGAGAGTTGTAGAAGGACCTGTCAAACCAAGTGTACCACCTGTGTTCACGAAGAAAATGCAGCCTTGTCGTGTATTCGAACATGAACAAGCTAGATTTGAAGTCGAATTCGACGGAGAACCTTTACCAACGATCAAATGGTACCGTGAAAACTTCCCCATTAAGAACTCCCCCGATTTCCAAATACATACTTTCAGCACAAAGTCAATTCTAATCATAAGGCAAGTATTCGTTGAGGATTCTGCAGTCTTTGCCGCTGTGGCTGAAAATAGGGGAGGAACAGCAAAGTGCAGTGCTAATCTCGTTGTGGAAGAACGTAGACGTCAAGGAAGAGGAGGTGTTATCCCACCCAGTTTTACATTAACTGCCCAAAATGTTAATGTTACTGCTAGTCAACTAGTTAGATTTGATACAAAAGTTACGGGTACTAAACCTATTGACGTTTACTGGCTGAAAAATGGCAAAAAAGTACAACCTGATATAAGAAACAAGATCTTAGAAGAAGATGGTACATTCACTTTGCTTATACTAGAGGCGTACCCTCAAGATTCAGGTAAATATGAATGTGTAGCAATCAACAGTGCTGGCGAAGCAAGGTGTGATGCTGAATGTGTAGTTACTGCACCAGCTACTAAAGAGAAACCTAAACCACAAACGAAAGCAGCGAATGCACCTCCTGAAATACTAGAACCTCTTAAAGATAAAGTAGTGACTGAAGGTCAAGCAATTGAATTCAGTTGCAAGATTACAGGAAAGCCAACACCTACCGTTCAATGGTACAAAGGTGATAAATTAATCAAGCCATCGAAATATTTCCAAATGTCGAGGACAGCTGACGACTACACTTTAAGAATTTCGGAAGCTTTCCCAGAGGATGAAGGAGATTACAAGTGTGTTGCGTATAATTCAGCTGGTCGTGTGACTGTTGCTGCTAAATTGAAGGTCACGCAGCCAGATCACACCGAGAATCTGCCTACTCTAACCTCTTTGCGTGACATTGTTGTCTACGAAGGTCAACCTGCGCAATTCAAGACCCACATCACCAGCAAAGTTAAACCCACCATCCAATGGCTCCGAGAAGGCGCTCTTATACCGGAGACTCCAGATTTTCAAGTAAGTGTTGAGACTTTTATTTCTCAAAGTAATTAACATCATCAAAATTCATATCCATTTTATTCTATCACAACTAAATTGTTCAAGTGTAGATTGGCAGACTTCGTATACAATTGAAATATTGTTAACCCACAGTCTCGGATGTGCAAACTGCCTCCTAATATTTTGTTGAAACTTTAATTCTTAGGTTTGAAAAATTAAGTCCCGTGAAGAGCGCTATGCGAACGAATGAATGCGACGTCTTATTAATTGGAACATTTTTCTTTAATTTCAGATGATCTACGAGGGCAACAACGCGGTTCTGCTTATCGGCAACACGTACGAAGAAGATACTGGCACTTTCACCTGTCGCGCTACTACCGCCGCGGGCCAGGTCGAGACCTCGGCAAAACTAGTCGTCAAAAGTAAGACATAGACACAGGCAGCGAGCTCGCGTTGCGCACTTTTAATCCATTAATGTAGTGTTTCTTTGTTTCATCTCTATACCTCAATGAGATCGGGTGAAAACTACTAGATACGTTCAATATTTAAGTTGACAAGCGAATACAAAAATCTCAGATGGCTTCACACTATCGTAGCGGTTCCCGCAGTAACGATTCCGCCCGCTTTATAGATACCTCGCGTAACCGCAAGACATGAATCTATGGCCCATAGCCTGTAATATAATTATCACAAATCACATTGTACAAATGAACGTTCCCTTTCCATAATACACAATTCCGCGCGTATGTATAGTCAACCGCTATGCGCGCATTGTCTAACATGAATTGCAAGTGAACTCCATTGTAAACTTAACTCCGTAGTATAATTTGCGCGATCTTCCGCATCTAACAATGCTGTAAATTATAAGCTTTTTGTGTAAATAGTCTAGTCCATCGACGAGCCAGGCAACAACTGCAGAACTTCGAGGATGGAGCGACGAGTCTCTGTACATTGGACACACGTAACATGTGATTAACATGAACACGATTATACTCTACGATGGTTTTGTTTTGCTTTTACCGCTACGATGTACTAAATATCTTAAATTGAGATATTACTGTGAAGTAGAACACATCACTTGATATACCTACAAGACGCGTCCTTTGGCGAACCGTCAAATGTAATTTTCACCCAATACTCTTTATAATATTAAAAGCCTGCGCTCAGTTTAATAAACAATTTGCCTTATTAACAAAGTGATATTAAAACTACATTATGCTTTTTGTGTCTCGTTGAGATCTGGTGGTAAAGTTTTTGCAAACGATCTCAATGATTTGTACTCTTTGTTAAATCTGCTTTTATGTTATGTAAAATTTACCAGGGTCCATGAGACTGGGACTTGAATAAGCATTCTGTGGTCTATGATGAGAATGATTTAAACCTAGCTGTTCATAATAACGATCGTTGACCTCAAATAATTACCACCGATGTAATATAGTCAAGTCCTCGCTTCAACCTTAACCTTAAGCATGTATCACTGTTTGTCTTCTGGTATAGATTGTTGTCAAAAAGGACCCGCGGTGTCTAACTAAGTGCACGCAGGCTACGGTGTTGTACACCGTCATTTAATATCATTTAATGGCTACGACTAACTTTGTCACGCCGCATCGTTATCATTATACATTGATTCACGCCGCGTCGTCGAGGTAAGCTCTGCGTTGGTAGGTGCCGCAGACTCCGGGTGGGTCGTACTCGCGAAGCGCAAAGTTAATCGTGGTTGTATTACGAGATGAGTATCTCTTTCCGCTGTCAACTCCCCTAGGACAAAGAAACAATGTGTTAGCCGTGCCTTTAGTGGCGATGGATGCATTCGAATTAAAGTACGCACGCATTACTTAGTCTTGCCTTGCCAGTTTCTATGTTTTGACAAACACTGCCGATGTTGATGACCTAATGTTTTCTGCAAGTACAAATCCGAATTGAATGAGATTTTATAGTTTAACGTTACAGTGATCTTTAACTTAGTTTGTTTTAAGTGCACGATATTGTTAAAATTAAATTGTGTTGTATGTTTCACCTAATTGTATTAAGTTATTAGGCGTGACAGTATTTTATCACGTAATTTTCTACCTATCCATATATTTATGACGTAAATTTTGTATGTTACCTTAATGTGAAAACTGTTTAATAAACGCTATAAATTAATAATCATTTCGCATTATTCTACACACACAAAAATATGAAATAATCATCATTGATATTACCTCCTTAGAATTATGCAAGTTACTGGGGCACAAAGTATCCGTCAACATTATCCACATAGTTTTTTATAGTATCCACACAATGCACTTACACTTAGTACCTTCACTGTCCATCATATAATGGCTTATAATTCTGAGCGAACAAAATCATAAGCTCAACAGAATATTGTTACAATTTACATTGATTACCTCTTGATGGATAGAGAAAGTATTATAGTTGCTTTTCTTCATTGATTGGTACACCTCTATCTAAACCTTTACTTTATTCATACCATGGAGAACTTAGAATTATTAAACCATAGTTTTCTATGCTACTGTTGTAACTAAACAGTTAATTAACTTTTATCTAATCTGTTTTTGTTAAAATTTGCAAATGAATTCACGGTAACTAATTTTATATTGGTTATTTATTAATTTGAGTTATTGGTAGAGTAATTGATTCAACATAGAATAATTGAATCAACATCTTTAGAATTTTAAGTTTGATTTAAAATAGGAAAATTTTCTTTACACTGAGGTCCTTCGTTAAAGTTAAGTGTGGAACATAATTAACATGGAGAAAGAAGTGCTATAGACATTAAACTTATGCCGTCTTACATAAAGTTCTCGTAATTACTAATCAAGACAGAGATAATCACCCCTATAAGGTAATTTTATATGGTGATTAAAAGGTTGATAACGTGATATGATGGGTACCATACTTGATTTAACTAAAACTTTATTCAGTTAAGTTTCAGATCCAGAACTATTCACAAATTGTACACTAAATAATACAGATTAAGAAGAAGAATTAAATAGAATAGTGGTCAACTTCTTAGCTACAATATCAATGTTTATTCATTTCAATTATTAGGTATTGTTAACTCATATCAGGTGATATTAATTGAAAGATAGACGTACAAAGTGTGTGAAGGTTAAATGTACTTTCAATTACATTCTTAAACGGGGATATTCAATGTACCAGCAACAGACTATATCTTCTTATCTTCTAGAACCTGGGTTCTTAACCTGGGGGTAACTTCCCCCATTGGGGGTAAATCAGCCAATTTATGGGGGTAACAAATATCAAAATTCTTAGGATCGTAAAAAAATAAAGAAAAAAGTAAATTGTATTGTTTGTTTTGATAACATTTTAAAGATGGGGTGAAATCAGTTTTCCTCATAGATTACAGACCATTGTCCACTCTAGACTTAATAGGAACTCAGTAACCTAACCTAACCAATGGTATACACGACAATTATCCACATCTTACATTATGTTTCTCCAGAGGACAGCAGTATAAGGTAAGTTGAAGTCTTCAAGCAAATAATGATGACAAGAGGAACATTTTATTATACTGAAAAATATATATTTTGGAAACAGGTACGAATTACTCCACGATAACTATTAAGGGGACGTTCAAGTATTACGTAACGCAATTTGGGGAGGGGGGTTTTGTAACATGTTATGATGCATTACATAGGTGGGACAGGGATCGAACAACGCGTTATGTAACATTTTTTTATTACTTAATAACAGACTATCTGGGGAATATAATTTCTCATAAGTCGGCAAAATGGCGAGCTTTATAGGTAACTAGCTGACCCAGCAGACGTCGTTCTGCAACATATTATTAAATATGATTTTTTACACCTTGGGTTCGAAAAACCCAAATATCTTACGGACCCCTATTTTATCTAAAATAAAATATAACCTATGTTACTCGTAGATAACGGAACTTTTCAATGGTGAAAGAGTTTTAAAAATCGGTTCAGTAGTTTTTGAGTTTATCCATTACAAACAAACAAACAAAAATACAAATGTTACCTCTTTATAATATTAGTATAGAAAATGGTAATTTTTGTGTTACGGCGCGTTCTCTTCTCAAAAATCTTCAGAAATTACTTAACGTAGCACTTGAGCGCACGCTATGTTGGTAATGATTGAAAGTATCACAAAATGTATGTAGGTAATGAAAAGTACCTATCACAAAACTTGTCTGGAACGAAATAGTATCTATTGTTGTAGTAGGAGAAAGGACATTGCCAAAGTAAGTTACCATTATAGCATATTAAAGCTCTCCTCGGTAGCTTACGTATCTAAGGATTTTTAAACAAAATATTTAATTGGAAAATTGTCAATGTTCTTAAAACAACACTTCTCATACTATATATACCGTATCTTAAGATTTTAACTGATGAGTTTATTTAAACTTTAACTATTATACCTATCTATATGCTGCCAACGTAATATTTAATATTATACTCTCTTTTTTTATTGCCTCCGGGAGACGTGAGGAAAAACACTCAAAGTATACGATACCAGATCCGGCCGGTAAAGTTATGTCAGACTTGCCCCTGAAGGGGACACCTACTGACCAAAACGACCCCACATTAACTATGGCCTGGACGACCTCTCAGTCTTCATCGGATGCGACCTCATTGGAGAGACCTAGCGCAATACCTGAACTACCTACCTATATTTAGAACAGAATGGAAACTTCCAATTTAAGGTAAATTAAATAGTGTCCGAAATTGACCAAAAATTATATCTGAAGACGCTTTGGAGAAAATCTAAGTACTCGTATGTACTCCGAACCTATATTGTCATGGCAGCAACATGAAGTATGTTTTAGAAAAATGATCAATGATGATGATGAATATTAATATTCAGCTACAATATGGTGAGGAAGCAGCGTAACGCAGATGATTATGAAATGGTCATTGGGTTACAACTTAATAGCCCTTATTGCATAGATTAACTACGAAGGTAAATTTGCCATAGTATACTTAAAAACATCGGAATTTGAATCTAAAAAAGGACATTAATTGTAATAATGTTCCACATATAATGTGGTATGTCGGATTTTTTCTTTATCCAACCAACGTGTGATAACTTTTGATTCAAATTTTCCGTTTGCCTCAGATAAATGGAATGTTATGGAAATAAGGGCTTCCAGAGAAAGTTATTGCCAGTAAGCCTCGGTTCTTAAATATGATTATATGGACTCCCAGAATTGGATACTGTAACTTGACATCTACAAAATAGGTACATACATAATGTTCCAGTGTAGGTCATAAATAAGCACCTACGAGTACCTACCTACGTTTATTACAACAGTAACTAGGTAGCGATCGTGGAAAACTTTTGCATATTTACTATTGTTATAGTGAGCTGTTTGAGTTGGATATAGGTACATATAGTTACATTAAAGAAGATTAACAGAGAACTTGCGATTGGACGAAGAAAGATGTTAAAAAGGATTTATACAAGAGAAATTAGGCAGATTATTTGTAAGGGCAAAAAACACATCTGTGAAAAACAATTAAATATACCTTAACTTTCTGACTACAAATAACAAGTAACTACGCCCACACAATAACAAAGATTAATCAGGAAAAAATAGTTAAAAAAACAAATGTACAGGTACCTCGATTTTTTCATCGTGATTCAAAAAGTAAACAATCTTACAGTGTCTTTTATTGTAATTATCGATTTAAAAATAAGACAGACACAAATAATAAAAAAAAATTAGAGAATAAATAGTGAAACAAATAAAAGTAGTGCCAAGCTTGTTTACTTTTTAAATGGCGACGAAAAAATCGAGGTATAGGTATTATGTCGTGGTAATAATCATAATAATTATTATAGGCATTTTTTTAAAACATTTGTACACTTAACAAGAACAGTGTTTATGCAAAATTACTAACAGAATATTTAAATTCTTATTACATACCTACCTATTATGTTATGGACCAAGTGATAAAGTGATATAACAAACTCATTTCGCT
>LGAG01001215.1:0-25235 GCA_001278395.1 Lerema accius | reverse complement strand
ATGAGGTATAGGTATTCGTATTATAAGGCATTCGTATTATAAGTTTAACTTCTGTTACTCTCTATGTACTCTCAATATCGTGGATTCTGTTTTGATTAAGTAGGTAGGTATTACGCTGCGCCGTTAAACTTCGATCTAACGCTTTGACAATAACACACACATGCACGCACAGAGCTGCAATATTAGGTACTTTAATTGCGGTTTCCTAATGGTAGTGGTCTCCTAATTATTACTGTCTTCCGTAGAATAAATTTAGGTAGGTAATGTAGGTATACGAGTAGAGGATTATGCTCTTATAGCTTGGTTGATCCCTTAGTTTTCCAAATCTAGTACTCCGGATCTAAATTTTCTTGTATAAATATGCTCATTACATTGGAAAAATTTTCTATGCCGTTGTTACAATCATACCTAATAGATTAGCTAGCCCCTTGAAGTAGGTATAAGTCATTCTCGGTGCCCCTAACTATAATACATCCTAACATTTTTATTACAATCGGTCCAGCCGTTTAGGTAGAGCTCATTGATAAACATACAATACCTACGCTGAGTTTAAACTTTATCTAAACCGCGGCTTCGCCCTCGGAAGAGTAGATTAAAAAAATATTGGATTTATACCAAGGGAACCTATAATCGGGATACAATCTTTACTATGTCGTATTCCTTGATGCAAACTTTCTGTATGCCAAGTTTCAGCTTTCCGTTGAACGGTTAGAGCGTGAAGGACTTAGTAGGATAGTAGGATTAATAAGAAGCCTAAAAGTCTAAGGCTGCTTAGTCGACATAATTAACTGTATTAATTTATTACATAAGGGCCGTATTACGTAAGTATTACGAATTACAAGTACCTATTACGTATTACAAGTATTACGTAAACCTCCGGGGGCGGGGGGTTGATTACGTCATCAGTAGTTATTTACGCTTTTACTTACCTATACAGCAAACACAATCAATAAAAAACATTAAAAGAAAGATGCATGTAACAATGTTTACGTAAGCATGGAAGGAGAAGGTTAAGAGCTTTGCTTACTTTTGCTGTCAAGGGGAATGGGGGAAATAATAATAACTTTACTTTCGTAATACATATTATATGGAAAAGCCTCATGTTTTTGGCCATGTGTTACTTTAACTATGGAGACAAATCCTCTATGATACCTAACAATGTTGAAGTACCTACGTCAAGCTAAACAAAGGAACACACGTTTGAAAACATTACCCTTTTCCTAGTGCAGTCGATTCAAAGTTCTTCCAATCTAGTTTCTTCGAAGATCGTGTTAATATTGTCATCGTCTTTCTATTACTCCTTTTTATTACTCCAAAAGCGCGCAGTTTTAATAAGACACAGTTTTAAAAACAGTTGGTATTTCTGTTACTGTAAAAGCCCGGACTACGGTAAATTCTAGGATTAAGCGGTAAAACATTGATTTACCAACTCCCATTAGTAAAACTCCGAATAATGATTTGTCAAATATGAGCTAGTAAAGCCAAGTCGAGCAAAAAAAAGCGGCACGGCCGTACCATTATTTTCTCGAATCTTAGGTTTTACCGGTAAATCCTAGAATTTACTGTAGTCTGGGTTTTTACAGTAATATCTTCAACGCAAACACCTGAAACATAACTTAGGTTTAACAATTAAGTTATTTAAAATAAAAATCACACAATCACACATTTTTTCGAATATCACGCAGTCAGACAGAAGGCCTCGTTAAAATTCAATTAACGTTGTCATTGACACAATCCAGGCAGATATAATATCGGACCAGTGTATTAATATACTTGGGAGCACGGTAGTGTACCGCTAAGACGAGTCAAGCTACGCGCATGGGCACTACCTACTTTTGGAGTTCTGTTGTTTTATTCGTACTAGAGATTCTAGGAAATTCCTTTTTTTGTTTTTGGATCAACTTGCACGCGTACACTGGTATTAGGTACAGCCCAGTTTTTTAACTTATCCTATTGAGCACGCTTTTTAAAGCTTGTAACGGAAATCACACATTTGTGTCACACTCCAGTAATGTTTAAGTGATGAATGCTTCAATAGCAAATAAGCAAAATTTTTTCACAAAAGCTATTTAGAAATTCATTTTCTAAGTGATTTGGTTTTAAAAATAAGACTAGCGGACTACATGTAGCATATGAATTTTATTTACTACCTACTAGTTTACCTCGCTTCGCTTCGGTGTATGTTTTAGGTTAAAATGAATGACTACTATTGTTGTATGTTTTTTCAATATGGCTGACCTCGCCAGCTGTCATTCCATACAAACTTAAAATTTTGATAACTTTTGATAGAGTGGACTGATTTAAATAAAATAAAGTCTAATTAACGCCGCGGGTTAAGGATTATTCATGTATTTCATCCATTGTTCTGTCAAATCAGGGGTTTTTCGTGATGCTCTCTCAAACACACAGACAAACCGAGCCCAGTCAACTTTCAATTTTATATTATGTAAGATAAGAAGAAGAAGACTAGAGAACTAGAGAGAGACTAGAGACCGTTTTATGGCCGAAATTCGAATAACAACGTTTCACACTCAGTCCCACGTAAGGTTTCCCAGTTTCGTGGGTGCCATAGATAACACAAATAAACAAAGGACAACCAGACCGAGAACTTAAATAATTCATCATTCTTTCTGCCTAGCTCGAAAACAAATTCGGGACCTATTGAAAAACGGTCAGGCATTGTAAGCGTTACGCTATACGGACATCTTTAAGATTGTATAGAAGGAGAGTAATACTATTTGCTCGACTTGGCAGGGGCACTACCGTGCCCCCAGATTCGCTATTATCTATTTATACAACTAAATAAAATTGAAGTGTTTGTTTATAATATTAAAATAGCCACTTTTTACTAAATGCATACTTATGTATGCACGGTACACATACCAAAATATTTTTTTTTATTAATTTTTGCCTGTCCGTCTGTCTGTCCGCTGAACCGATTTTGACGAGAATTTCACTGGCAGATAGCTGATGTAGTAAGGGGTAACTTAGGCAACTTTTTTACCTTCGTTTCGGCATTCTAGGTTTACTGAAGCAAAGCGAGGGCAGGTCCGCTAGTACTTAATAAAAGTCACCCTCTGAACTCTAAAGGGTTAAAATATAAGTTGGAAAAATTAATTTACTGTTTCCGTGTTAACATTACTCATCAATTTACGTTTAAGGTGTATAACTCCTTAACTTCAGAACTCATCATCAAGTACTGAACATATTATACATAATGTATAATTAAACAATTCCTTGCGTAGTAAAACATGGCGTCGACTCCTCTTCAACCGCGCGCGATTTTAATTGTACCTAACCTACTCGATTATTGTAATAAATTCTTTGACCCTTAAGCTTTCCAGTGGTATCATTTAATTTTAGATGTAGACGATACGAGTAGATTCGAAACTACGATTTTTTGTCATTAGGTTTGTAGGATTGCCCCCGTGTGACAGCAAGACGTATTAACTTCAAAAAATTCATTATTAAAATATACCTACATACATACAGTTGAACACAGAAGCGCTTCTTTCTTTCATAAAACTACCACTTAATAAGCCACTAAATAAAACCACATCGTCATTTTAAAATAACTAAAGGATTCGCACTGTGGCTAGAATTCGAACGTAACTTGACGATAGATTATTATTATTCTTATTCTATACATCTAGCTGGAAAATGTCAATTATAACGTCAACTTTTTATCCATACTTCCATTTGATAACAGTGTCACAAAACAGATCATATTATGTACTTGTGTGATGTCTATTCGTAAAGTATGTGATTATGTTAGGTTTGCTTTAAATTTTTTAGAACGTAGGTAATGGTAACACATTATGTATTTTTTAAAACACATTTTCATAAATATCTCAATCATATTAAACACTGTTTGCATATTTATATTAATAAGCCAGAAGACCGTGACACGTTTTGTCACTTGTCTTGGAAACTACTGAATTGATTTTGATAAAACTAGCACTGATCACTGAGTATTCGTCTAATAAATAGAATATAGTCACATAATTCTGTCATCTGAAGAATTCATGAATGGAGGAGAAAGGTTTATTCGCGTCTTGTTCAGCAAATAGATTAACACAAACTAGTAATCATAAAAAAAAAACAAAAAACACGAATTCTCTAAATTCGGGGACATTTAAAAAAAATAATCTGAAGGCCATGTCACTCTCACATTAGACGAAAACAATGAACACCACTTATGTTGAAATGTGTTGCGCCGTTTAGGCTCTAGATTCGGGGCTTGTTAAAAAAATGTACATACATACAACCGCTTGAAAAACATAATTACTCAGTCGGGTAAAAAATGAACGGTCCAAATCCGGTAAGTACGAGTACTTTCATAGCTACGCGTGAACAAAAAAACGTATATCTACCTATTTATATTTAAGCTTTTCTAGATAATCCTTTGTCAATTCACAGTTCGAATAATATTAATTCTCTAATAGATAACCTCCTTTTTCGATTTTGCTTAAAAAAACGTAATTTACTCACATACAATCATAAATATTGTACTAGTTTATTTCCATTTGCAGAGTTTTAATTTACAAATATACATACCAAAATAAAATTATAAATTCATGGAAGGCCTTTAAGAGGTTCCTAATACATTATACCTTATGTTATGTTCAAAATTTTACAGCTCTCTTCATGTTCGAAATAAGATTATAATTATTATGTTATAATAGTATCTAAGATATGAAAAAATCTTTAAATTTCAGAATCAAGACGACAGATATCAAGAAAAACATTCCAAAAAACAATAGATAACGAAAATGAGGAATCCGAAGACGTAGATACAACGATGAACAAAGTCTTATACAAAACCACAGAAGAAACAAATATTTTAAAAATGGAAAACAAAGAAGACGTCAATACAAGAAAATTATCAAGTGAAGTGCCTTGGCGATTAAATCGTCAAAGGGAAGTAAATGACAACAAAGCATTAGAAGTAAGAAGTTGGCGACGTCCAAGAGATGAAAATAAAGTAATTAAAGACAAAACTACTGACTCAGAGATAGTAACCGAAGAAAAGGAAGACACAGCTTCTCAACGTAAGCATTGGCGCCGACAGCGAACGGAAGTTACGAAATCAGAATTATCCTCTGAATTTAATGAAGAAACCAAGGCGGAAAATAAGGAGGAACAAATTGACAAATTAGTAAACGTAAAAGCTAAAGTCCAATTAACACAATTACCAACTATACCTAAGGAAGTAACTCCATGGACTCAAGAATCAATAAAATTAAGACCATCAAAAGTAGAAAAATTGCCAATACCTAGAGAAAAACTGGAAGAAGTGGCTTTAAAAAAAGTGAGCAAAGAATCAACACAAAAAGAAGAAACTATAATTTTTGATGAGTCACTAGCATCTGAGGAAGACACAATAATCCTAAAAGTAATTGATAAAGAAACAGAAGAAGTACAAATAAAATCAATTGTAAAGGAGGACACTCAAGAGGAAAAACCTGAACAAAGAAAGTGGCCAATCGGAAGAAGGAGACCTAAAGAGGAACAACCTGCTGAAGAAGTAGTACTCAAGCCTGTACCAAAGCAAAAGGAACCAGAAGAAGAGAAACCTGAGGAAGTTCAACTGAAGCCAGTGAAAAAGGAAGCAGTTCCAGAGGAGAAGCCTGAAGAAAGAAAGTGGCCCACTGGAAGAAGACGACCTAAAGAGGAGCAACCTACTGAAGAGGTAGTACTCAAGCCTGTACCAAAGCAAAAGGAGCCAGAAGAAGAGAAACCTGAGGAAGTTCAACTGAAACCGGTAAAAAAAGAAACTGCTCCAGAGGAGAAGCCTGAAGAAGAGAAACCCATAGAAGTTCAGATAAAACCGGCGAAAAAGGAAGCAGTTCCAGAGGAGAAGCCTGAAGAAAGAAAGTGGCCCACTGGAAGAAGACGACCTAAAGAGGAGCAACCTACTGAAGAGGTAGTACTCAAGCCTGTACCAAAGCAAAAGGAACCAGAAGAGGAGAAACCCGAAGAAGTTCAGCTGAAGCCGGTGAAAAAGGAAACAGTTCCAGAGGAGAAGCCTGAAGAAAGAAAGTGGCCCACCGGAAGAAGACGACCTAAAGAGGAACAACCTACTGAAGAGGTAGTACTCAAGCCTGTACCAAAGCAAAAGGAGCCAGAAGAAGAAAAACCGGAGGTTGTTCAGTTAAAACCAGTTAAAAAACAGAAGCCTACTTCAGAAGAGACAACTGAAATTTCAGAGTTACCTCAAGTTGAAGGAATTGAATTTAAAGAAGAACAAATTGTGCTAGATGTTTCTGAAAAAACGGTTACGCGAAAACTAAAGAAAATTCATAAAAAGGGAATTCAGAAAGAAGAAGTGACTGGTAAGTTATTCATTAACTACTACTTAACTACATATTTTATAAAGTCTTAAGATAATTACAAATTACTCATCGCAAGAACATTCAAACGTTAGAATCTACATAAACAGATGCATGGCTAAGTACAAACCTTATATGTCTTATAATATTAAATACAATATCTGCTATATTTAGGTATTTTAATTTATTTAACTTATATATTTTAGCTTAAAATTTAATTTGCATGTCATTTTGTCTTCCTTAAATGTATTTTTCGGTACCAATTAATATTAAAGTAAATTCTGTGTAAACGTTTAATATACTACATTTATTTCACCCGTTGATACCTTTGTGATAATCTACGATAAGAATTTCCCTTTAAATCCTTAATAATAAAATAACTTCCTTTGCTAATTGAGTAAATAATATTACAACAAAAGGTTTGACCAAGATATTATTAGAAATATTAACCAAATAATTAGATTTACAAATACAACTTTAAGAAGCAGAAAAAGCAGATTGAAACGAAATAAAGTGACAAAAGTACACACATGGATTGTAGAATGTTGTAATAATTATAATCATTTTCAATGTTCATCGTAATAATCATAGGCGTAACTAAAAATTAAAAAATATATAGTATACATTGTCTCATTAAAAACCTACACCAAACTTAATTGAAACTATTTTACAGAAATTGGACCAATTATATATGAGACGATAAAAGCTGTGACAGTGAATGAAAACAATGATTTTGAACTTAACGTTTTATTTAAACCTGAAGACGAAAACAAAGTCACGTGGTTTTTGAATAATCAAATCCTTGAGCAAAGTCAAGATTGTGACATTTTAACTGAAAATGGTAAATCTACCTTAAAAGTAAAAAATGTAGACAAAAAAAAGGTAGGAAAGTATGAAGTGGTCATTGAAAAAAATAATATCTTGGCAAAGTCAGCAAGTTCTGTTAAAATTAAAAAAGGGTTGGATGAAGATGACGTAAAACCCCCTACTTTCATTAGACCGGTGCGACCAACGAATGTTGGACTTGGGGATATTGTACTACTAGAAGCTGAGGTGATATCGAGTCCTTGTGCATCTTTCCAGTGGTTTATAGGGTCAAATGAAGTTGCTTCTTATTCCAAAGAAAATAAAATTCATAACATATACGTAACAAACAGAGACAATATATCATGCTTATGTATAGAAAATGTCACAGAAGATATAGTGGGAATTATAACATGTAGAGCCGAAAACTTCGCTGGATCAGTATCTTGTTCAGCTTCAATAAATATTTTGCCTACTAATGACAAAGAAATCCACGGACGAGTCCCGGAATTTACTGTGCCTTTAGAATCAATCACTGTTATGGATGGTGATCCTATAGTACTCAAATGTGGAGTAACAGGTCATCCATGCCCCAAGATTTATTGGTATTACAATGACAAACCAATTGAAAGAGCTAGAGATATTACAATTGGCCGCCAAGAATCAGGATTGTGTGAATTATGCATTAAAGAAGCTTTCCCAGAAATGACTGGAATTTACGGTTGTAAAGCAATTAATGAATTTGGGACTTGTAGCTGCGAATGTCTTGTAAATGTGGAAGGTAGCTTAATAGTTTCGGTTTACAGATGAATGCAATACTAATGTGCTTCGCATGAGAATTGGAATTTTCGACTTATTATCTTATTGTTTACAAATAACTTTACACCCCTCTAACACTTTTTTTATTTACTACACTCGCCATGCATCTGTAGCAAGGTTTGAAAGTAAAATTTCAAGTTTAATAATTTACTCACGTAATATCGTCGCTATAGCATAAGCAAAATCTCGTATACTTAATTTATTTACAAATTTTAAAACTCACAAACATGCATTCACTATGAACAAAGATACAAAAGAAGCGTCACATTAATATTAAATTAATATGAGAAGACCATATAAGGCGGACATTGTTCTGCGTTATATTTTATCTTTTATAATTTGGATGGACCCTCATTTTCCACATCAGTTACTCTCTGCCTTAAATTTTCATCTACTTTTAGTAAATGCTAATAATTATATTGGACATCTTTTGTATAACCGCGTTTCAATAATTCTTAATAGTAACATCTATGGATGTCTTAAACCGTATTTGGCCCCATAATTAATTTCAAAGGTTTAGAGATATTCAAATATTATTTTTTTCCAATTCAAAAGAAGGTTACGTAAATTACGATACGTTTGTGTAAAATGTTCAAATTATACACGGTGAAAAATACCACCTAAGTGTATAAATATAACGCTACTTATTAAGATACTGAAGGTATTTTCAACGCAAGTATTTCGTTAGTACATAAAATCTAGGTATTGTGGACAAAACAAGTGAACGTTAAACTGTCCATCATCAAATTCCATTAATATTTTACGGCTTATTTGTATCCTTGTTCATTATTCTAATGTTTTTAAATACTGAAACAAATTATAAAGACGTGGTTTCGTGGCGATATTATTTCTGACTTGAGAATCAGCACCCTTTAGTTATTTAATAGTCAGGACATGTTAGCTTACCGCTTAATTATTCACTGAAATAAAGTGAGCTAGATGTAACTTCCAGTAGTTCTAATAAAATAATTAAGCTTCAAGCGATTTCGTTTCTACTCCTTTGGATGCGGCTATTGGATTTATTCAAAATATTTCTAGTAAATTATGGTTTTAGACTATTCTTAATTATTTCAATGATATTTATGTATCCAATTTTCTTTCCTAGCTTACGAATACGTACCCAGTGCGTCTGAAGAAGATATATTGAGTGACGAGGTAAGCGTATTTATTAATTGATAATCATTTAAGTGATCGCTGTTAATAGTATAAGTTTCTGAAATTAAGAATGTAAACATAAATTTCGGTCTTAGTATAAACTAATTGTTAAATTATATTCTTCCAACATAAAAGTCAAAAGCAATGGGATCTCACCCAGATTGAGAGTTCTGCGGTTGAATGAGACAGGTTGTTGTTGGGTACGACAAAAAAACGTTTATAGGAATAAACGAGTTCAAACTTATTTTCTATTCTTAACTATGCTAGAAAAAATAACCTGAAAATATGAAACAGATTAAAAAAATCAAAATAGGTCATAACTAATAATCAAAGAATTTTTGTTTTTTTTTTTTACTTTTTATTTTTGCTGTTTTCTTTCCAACCGAAATGCTTAGATTACTCTTTGTAAAACTTATTTTGCGCCCGTTCCTTATTTACAGAAAACCAGCGAGGTCGAAGAATTTGCACCAAAGATTGTAAAGGCTTTGCCGACAGTTGTTACTACAGTGGAGGGAGACCTCACAAGGTACCTTGTTAAAAAAAATAACATTCTCACTGGATTTGAAGTATCTCGACATTAGCATCGCTTACAGTTCCAAATCTAGCCCAAAACCATAGGTACTGGGTGTGTTTGAAATAGATCACATTTTTTTATGAAAATCGGTCCAGTTACTAAGAAGGAGTTCAGGGACAAAGTCGCGTACGCTACAATTTTATATAAAAAAAAATTGTCTTACCTTTAATGATTGAATTGCAACTTATCGATGTAATCACTGTACAGAAGTTATTAATTCTGTTCCTTGTATTTTCACTCTGCAGGTTAGAAGCGAAGGCCATTGGTGTACCGAAACCTGAGGTGAGGTGGTTTAAAGATGGATCTGAAATAAAACACTCAAATGAATACCAAATAGAAGAGTTAGAAGATGGGACTTCCATATTAATCATACCAGAGGTCTATCAAGACGACACCGGTGAAATTAAATTTGAAGCATTTAATCCTCTCGGAGTAACATGTACAGTAGCGGCATTATCTGTCGACAGTAAGTTTTTCATAGGCATTTTTGTAGTAAATATTCTTATAATAATTAATTTACTGATGAATTTCCAAACTTTACTAGGGTCAACGGAGCATCGATCTCAGCATATTGAAATATTCCCTACCCATATCTCTTTCTTTTTAACAAAATATTCAAAACAATTAACACAACACAAATTTACGAATGCAACAATATTTTTTTGTCACAAATACTTAACATTTTTATTTAACAAAGCAGGCTTTTTGAAACCAATTTAGGACTAGACGTAATATGTTGAATATTTTTAAGGCATTATTGGAACGAAGCATTACAGAAAACCTGAATGGGTTACGCATATGGAGGAACTACAAGCAGCTTTGAAAGGTGGGTTAAACTATTCTACTATTTTATTGTTGTATTAATTTTAACCTAACACTAGCCTTGTTAAGATATTGTATTGTATAAGAACCATGCATACTAATTTTATAAGACTGCGACAGAATGAGAAGCAATGTATTTCAAGCGTATGTATTGTGTGTGCCTAATTTTTTGGCAATCTTCAGCTCACGCGGCTTGTCAGATTTTAACATTTGGGATATCATTGGATTTATGTCCATTAAAGTGACATGGATTACCTACGTCATTTTTTAAAGTTAGCACTCCTCAACAGCAGTTGGGTTTATGTTTTTCTATAAATTGCTACTAGTTGCTTCATTAGAACTGTCTAATAATATTATTTCATTTACAGCTACGCAATCGGTGCCGACTTTCGTAAAACAGATATTAGGAGAACGTGTTCATGAAGACGAAACTGTTGTTTTTGAAGCAGTATATAGTGGAAATCCAACTCCAGGTATAAATTATTCGTGTGTTACTGAATTTATGAATCACTGTTGAACAGTTTGTAAATTATAATTAAGGTTGTGTGCTATGTCTATTTAAAAAATGACATTTAAATATAAATAATTATAATAATAATTAATTGTATCAAATCAGAACCTTGCATGACACGCAGGCAGGAATATTTTTAAAAATATATCAAAAGATGATCGCTTCATGTATCCTATAATATATGTATATAGATTTTAATCACCTCACTATCTTTATTCTATAACTTCAGTCGTTGAGAAATTTCCAAAACATTTTTTACTGAGTATTTCACTATTTCATCACTATGTAGTTCATCTTTCCTTCAATTTCGGTGTGCCTATGAATTAAATTTTCAACATATTTGAAATATATATATTCTATTTTATTTCAGAAATACTTTGGTATAAAGACGATAAAGTAATAAGGACAGATGATCGTTACATTATTGAAAACAAAGATAATCGTACAACTTGTAAAGTTATTAAAGCTACAAAGGCAATGGAGGGTACATATATGTGTAAAGCTGTAAGTGAAATCGGAATGGCTACTACCAAAGCTAAGTTACAAGTTTTCGAAACTAAAAAGAAAGAAACTAAGGCTAAGGATGTTAAAGTATCTGAAGAAACAATTCTGAAAATTGAAGAAGAAACTGTACAACCAATTGCCAAAGTACCTCATGATATCCAAGCTGTCGTAAAATCTCTGGAAAGCGACAGTAAAATGGTTGCCGAAATTAACGAGCTACTTGAAGTTATTAACGCTAAAGAATTTGGTCCTGGTCAATCGCCTTTACGGGAACTAGCTAAAATTGGGTATATGTTAAGAAATGGAGTAACTATTCAGGAAATTGAAAGTTTATATGACTCGAAATACTTTCCTGCTCTTAGAGTTCCACAGTCACAGTCTGCTTTAGTTCAATTGGTAGAACGTCAAGGCTATGGAGCGCTTATTACTGAAGTACTTACAGAAGAAACTGTTCAAAGTGAAGATGTAATAGCTGCGAAGGTTGGATTCAGGGCTTTCTTAAAAATGGTAGAATTAAAACATAGCTCTGTGGAGGAGGTTATTGCCCATCTTTACCCAGAAGATTTTAAACCTCGTTCTTGGGAACATAAAGAAGCTCAAGAGGTAATTATTTTATAATATAAGGTATCAGGTATTTAGAGCACAAAATAGTAGGACACACACAATATGTATGGGTGATAAGTACCCGATTTGGATACATTTTTTCTAATGGACAATTGACAAAACAAAATCCACGCTTATCATTGTCCATGAGCGTATGTATGTACACGTACTCGTATGGTAATTTCTGTGGCATGCTCTACATTGAAACAGCTTGATGTATGCTAAGTGTTTATCGATTTTTAATTTTATGCAAATTACTAGGTATTAGAACAATACTCTACATTAATGTGGAAAAAGATACGATAACTGATTCCTAATTATTGTTTTTAGATTTTTATATTCTATTGGCATCGTTATCAAGTTTCTTTACAATAACAGAATTTAACTTTAAAAGTATTTTTATTAATATTTTTTCTTACTTTTTAACCCTCGACGCAAAAGTTAAGGGTGTCATAAGTTTGACGTGTCTGCGAGTGTGTTTGTCTATCTGTGGCACCGTAGCTCCCAAGCGGATGAAGCGATTTCAATGTAGTTTTTTTGTATTAAAGATGGCTTATCTGTGATGGAAAGCGCATGACCCCTTTAAAAGTTGTAGTTGTAAGAGTGGGAAAGAATAACCGAATTTCTGCAAATATACTCTAGTGGGGTCTCAAACTAAAAAAGGGCACTGAAAGAGAATATTGATGACTTTATCGACTTTATATTTACTCTTTGCTTCGTTTGATGATAAAATGTGTCAAGGGTTTTCTTTAATTCTTAATTTAATGTTATTTTACTAAGAAAATGGATTTCAATGTTAATGTATTATCTAATGTTCAATTTATAGGTAACAGCCGAATCACCAGCTGATATCCCCGAACCAAAAGATACTGCAATACTACAAGGTAAGCTTTATTACTGCAAATTACGTTATAATTATAACGTTACTTTCACGGCAATAAATAATATGTGTAGCAACTTAACTAAAGTTGTAAAAATTATACCTGTAAAATTATATTACATTCAACGCACTATATCAAAACCCTCCAATTCTTTAAATGTAATACAAATTATATTAAGGTATCTTAGATTAAGCTGGGCTTGTTCAGTGTTACTGCACAAACTTGTATACACTAAGGACTTGTTTCTGATTTATTTAACAACGTAAGCTAACGTTTGATTATTTCTCCACAACGTACAAAGCAAACTTGCTAATCTTTATTAATTGGAACTGTAAGAGTATTAAGTTGAGAATAATAGATATAAAATAATGATAAAAATACTGTAAATACCACAAGTCAATCTTTATGTATTTTCGTGTTTATACCTAATCTGACCAACTTGACATTTTATTACATTTTTTTAATTGACTTGAATATTTCTAATTAAATGTTTATTACTTCTATTAGATACCATAAAAATTAAGGAAGAACCGTACGAACAAGGTGAGTTTAAAAAAAGTGAATTATATCATTATTAATTCTGCGCTTCTATTATCTACTAATTTATTAGCAAGCAAGTAGTATAATGCATTGTTACCTGACATGAATAGATGTCATAATGGGTTGTGTTTACGTATTAATACTGTGACATTTGCGTATTAGGTTACAAGCGTTTTATATATACTTACATTTTGAGTACGTTTATTTAACATAATAATATGAAACAAAACAATAATTTTGATTGTGATGCAGCTTTCTCGTTTTAATTTCGGCATAAATAAATTATGTGCTTTTTATGGATATCTTGATAGCATAACGCCACTATAACTACGTTTATAAATAAAAGTAAGTATTTTTAATTATATTTTATTATTCTTCTTAAGTCATATAGCATAATATTTACTGTACTAACATTCGTTAACAACCAGCTTCATTACAAATGTAGTTGCTTATATTCACAAAACAATAAAAACGACATGCTGTGAACTTTTGTACTCTTTACTTACTTAACTATAATTTCACAGATGACAAAGAACAGCAAGCCAAACGCAAAAAAATTGTTAAGAAAAGAATAGGTTTAGAAATAGCGAAAAATGTTTCAGAAGAAGTTTCACTGATAGCCGAAAAAAAATATTCAAAAGAATCAATAGAAAATTACGAGCAAAGCCAGACAGAAAGTTTAAGTGACATAAAAGTGCCCTATATGTCCACAATTGCAACAGACATTAGTGAAAATAACATTGAAGTGGTTTCTATTAGTCAAGTTACTAATATTATTCCATTAACAGTAAAAGAAAATGCTAAAGGAAATATAAAATTTGAAAAAAGTTTTCCTTTAGTTCATCATGAACAACAATGTCCAGAAAAGGAAGAATTTTTGTCAGTATATGACAAACCAAGTTTTTGTGTAAAATCATCTCTTATTGAAATAGAACCATTACATATAACAGAGATAAACAGCGAAACTGATATAGGAGAATACATTGTTGATACTAAAATAAGTGAAGCTACAGCACATTCTGGTATTATACCCGTAGAGGGTTGCGTGCGGTTAGAGACAACCACCAGTATGTCAGTATTAGAACTTAATGAAAACAGTAAACAATCAGAAACCGCAAAAACATCCTTAATATTACAAGATGCCATTAAAGTTGAACATCAAGACATAAAAATAAAAGAAGGCGTACTGAAGGAATCTCCTATGCCTCATTCATTTGCAGCACCATCGATATCACCTTTAGCAGGGATAACAGTAACAGAAGTAAATGAAGAAATTAAAGAACAAACATTGATACCAACGGATACCGATAGAGCTGCTAAATCGACTCTTCAATTTAATTTACTTGAATCCATAAAAGTTGGAGAAGTTTATGTTGAAGACAAATCAGGGAAGTACTATCCCGAGTTAATAGTTCCAACTGAATCAGCACGTAAGGATGTTTTAGTGTCAAATCAAATTATAACAGAAATTCATAACATTCAAGAAAAAGAAGGACCATTAGGAGTGTTTAAACTACCACATGCACAAGAAGCAAAAGTAGACTTAGCATCAAAAGATAGTTTGATCGTCTCAATAAATGAATTTCAAGAAAAGGAGGGGTGTTTGACTAACTTAGAGACACCTGTGGAGGCTAATGTAGATAAATCTCTGATATTACATACTAGTTTGAATAATTACATGACAACACCCCAAATAAATGAAACTCAATTGAAATCTGATGATGTATATCATAAAAAGGCTAATGTTACTATCAACGAGTATCAACATAGATTTAATACACAGTTAGATGTTCACGATTCGGAAGCATTGTTGTTAAATAACAAGCCAAATCTTAATACACAGGCTTTAGTATCTATATCTACTTTAGATAAAAACTATGTTGAAGAAATTCAAATTAATGAAAGTGAAAAAGACCTAATAATACGTGATGATAAGCAGCTGGCCATAGCAAACCTCGACGTGAAATCAAACGAATCAATAGTCACTTCAGAAGTAATGAAAATTTTATCTACTAGTGAGCTAGTAGTAACAGGAAGGGCATCAGATGAAATTGCATCTGAAACAGTCATACCAGAAATTGCAAAATCAGTGACTGCTCCACTTGTACATGACCAAGAGATTGAAACAAATTTTATTTCTAAAACACCTGAAAATATAATTTTTTCTATAGTATCGAACACCCCGTTAACTGTGTACGAGATGGAATCATCAGAATCTGAGAACAAATTAAATGTTCATATACCAAGTATTTTTACACCGAAACCATCATCAACTCACCTTTTAAAAACTCCATTGACTGAAGAGATATGTTTAAATGACCAAATAGACCTTATTAATAGTACGAAACAGTTGCCTTTAAAAGCAACTAAAAGTCTTGCAGAAACAAATAAAGAAATTTCAGTATCACAAATAATGACAGAAGAACGTACTCAACAATTAGATAATAGAGACGTGTCATATAATAACGCAACTCCTTCATGTACTGAGCAACAAAGTCTAAATATTCTTGAGTTGATACCAGGTGTCGATGGAATACAAATGAATTTTGAAAAAAAACCGATAGATCATTTTGCTACTTTTAATATGGACACAGATCACAAAATAGCTATAACGTCTGAAATAGGTACAACTGATACTGTAAATGCATTAAATATTGCTCATCCACAGTACGAAGAAGCTGAAATGATTTCTAAAACAATACAATCAATAATTGTATCTGAAAATGAAATATTAGATACTCAAAAGGATTTGCAAAGTGACATCCATCCTGATAAAAAGATCTTGACAAGTAAAATTATTGCTAATGAAGATTTGCTCAATATCTCAGAGGTTGTACAGCATGAACATGAGCAAGATTACACATATAAGGAAACTTTTGAAACATGTACAGCGTCATCAGATATTATTAGTCGACCAGTAGCGGTATCAACAGAATTTATTATTGAATCAAGTATTGCAGATAGAAATGAAGTGGATAAAAATATAGAGAACATACAAGCAAACGTACAGGCTGAAACACATAAACAAATTATTGTTAATATGATACTCAGTCATGAAACAGAAACTCCATTGGAACCAATGAAACCCAATATTCATGCTGCTAAGTTAAATTTGAACCCTAACGAAGCATTAATTATAGAAACTAATATCAGTGAAGTTTCGCCGAGCTGTATAAAACCCCAGGACTCTATAGAATGTGCAAAGGCAGTTGAAACTACCACAACAAACCAAGGCATAATGCAAGAGGAACATATAATTCATTCCTTAGAAGGAATCCTTGCAGCCGGTGAAAAATACGAACCTCAACAATCTTTAGTATCTTTTATGCCACATAATGTCATGCAATATAAGGAAGAATTACCAGTGGACAAAGAAAAAAATCTTAACATTCAATTGACACCTGACAAACAAAATGCAATAATCTCAGTAACACATCAGCGTAGTGTAGAAACGTCGACGATATTTCCTCTTTCAGACAGTACAATTAAAAATATCAGTAACTTTGAAACTGATTCGAAAAACGCTGTTGCAAAAATTGATGATATATATGGAAAAACTGCAAATATTGAGGAAATTGTTACACAGCAAACGGCTCTGGAACTTAAGAGTGATAATGCTGATTCTAAAATGCCTACTATTTCATCATTAATGCTTAATACTGTACAGCAGACAGAAGTTATAATAGGAGAACAGGAAAATATATTGCATGAAGAAAAACCGACAAAATTAGCGGCCTCTTCTGACGTTAACGAAATGCAAGCTGTAGTAATAAGTTCTGTACATAGTATAGATAAAGAAACAACGCTTGACATAAATTTTAGTTTACCAAGTAAAGAAGCATCCGTTGACATAGTGCCACATAATAGTAGCACTATAAATATAGAAATATTAGATACAATCGACATTCAAAATATGCAAAATATTTTACTTGACCATAAAAAAGCTACTACGTCACAACATACACTGCAAGAACATTTGCAAAATACTGAAGTTTTCAAAGGAGAAAAAGAGTCTGATTTTGTAACTACCGGTGAAACAGTAGGACAAGATGTTTTACAGAGTGTTGTTCAATCGTCAGCCAGCCAAATTTTTGAAATACAGGTAGGAGAAAAAGAACGCGAATTAGACAGTACCTTGAACGTATGTAATGTACATGCTGAAACATCTTTTAATGAACAGCGTTGTGTATCAAAAACAGAAGTTTTAACGCACCAGAATCCAGAAGAACTCCATATTTTAAGGAACCCCCTTTCAAATGCCACTACTTCTTTAGGAACTCACGAAGCTGTAGAAAAATCCCAACCATTTATAGGAGAAATTGAAGAAAAATGTTTTAATAAAGCCCCCAGCGAAAGAAATTCTAAGGCTGTAATCGAAGCTCAGAAAACAATTACAGTTTCAGAAATAATCCCAGTGGAGTTTGAAGTTCCCATAATAATTGACCAAAATATACAATTGCAAAACCTTAAACCACAATTTGAAAGGAGCATACAATCCAGTGTAGGTATTAGCGAAGCTGTTTTAATAGAAAAAGAAAATACACTACTTCCAGTATCTTATAATGATTGCAAGCACGTAAAATTAGAATTGCAGACTTCCGAACACATAAGTATAAGTGAAGATATATTTGCTGAAAAAGAAAATTTTTTGAAGTCGCATTCCATTCCTAAAGTGACTCAGAATGATATCACGTTAAACACGTTAAAACATTTAAATATAGAAGAAAATTTACCGTCTGAAATGGAAGGGAATTTGGATAACATAAAAATTTGTACAAAAAATGTTGATAACGTTAGTATAACTTCTCAAGAACCGATATATGTAAGTGAAACAAAACCTGAAACCAAGGAAGACGAACTTGTATTAGGCGAAAAAATAAAACAATCAAGTATATCTGTTAGTGTTAATGCGGGAAACTATATTGACATAATTGAGATAATGCCATTAGAAGAAGGATATAATAGCATTAATAAATTCGAGAGAGATAAAACTGATTGTGTCGCCAGTAATTTTGAAACACAAAAGCATGTATCGGTCAGCTTAACACAAGTAATGGATAAAGAGTCTAATGCCGAAATCAAACCAATAGAAATTCCCAAGGAAGCAAACTGGCAATTGGAAACTAGTTCTTCTTTAAAAGTTGAACAAATTGTTCCAAAAGAACCAATAATTAGCACATTACCTGACACTAAATTTAAAGAAGAAAATGTAGATGTACAAATTGAACCGCAGAAATATATTACAATACTAGACACTTATACTAAAGAAAATGAGCAAAGCTTTGGTCCTGTAGTATTTCCTAATACTATTAATCAAGATATTACTGTTGATACTTCACGTCATATCACTACCCATGAGACAGTGTCATTAGAAAATTATGAGCCAAGCTTATTAACACACATCTGTAAAAGTGAAAACATATGGCCAATTGCAAAACAAACAGAAGGATTGCATACCGAGGAACAACAAGTTATTGAAACAGTTAATGAAATTCCTAAGTTATATGTGGCACCAGTTAGCCGCGCTAAAGAAGATATAATAGAGTTGACTAATTTACAACTCACTGAAGTACATATTAGAGAAAATTTAGAACCATTAGTACAACAAATACCTTTGATCGAAACAGTGCAGTTAAAGCCAATTTTAAAAAATGAAATTTGCAATATTGTTCCTCAAGTGGTGGAAAGTGCTAATGAATCATCAGAAAAATATTCACCGCAAGAGAATACCGCGCATTGTTCCTTTGAGGTATATAATACTTATACGACAAATGAATCTTCTGTTGAGGAAAGTCCGAAAAATGTCGAATTTAAAATAAACCAGAGTATGAACGCCAGTGAAAATATAATTGAAATGAAGTCAATAGAACGAACAGAAATTATAATTGAAGAAAATCTAGATTCCCTGACAAATGGCTCTCTTCAGAAAGCAGCAAAAGCTAGCGCAATACAAGATGAACAGCAATTTGTAACAAAGATAGAGCAAAAATCTTTGGAAAGTGTCAATGAACTAACTTCATTCAAAAGAGAAGGTAATATGGCATTGTTAAATTTCGAAACACATTTAAGTTGTAACGTATCAGAAAGCTTAGTGGGAGAAGAACTAAAAAATATAAGAACTGAAGATAATAAGCCTAAAGCAGTAAATGAAAAAATATTAGAGGTAAATCCTGTACACCAATCACAGATTATTTTGGATGAAAATATTGAAACTTTTGATGCACAAAACTTTGCTTCGCAAAAAACAATAGCTAATTTACAACCAGTTCAAAATCAAACAGTAGTAAATCAAATTGACACTTTTATACATGATAGTGTTATACTAATTCACGTAAATGACAATCGTCAAAGCGAAACTGCCTCCATATCTCTAGACACTCTAAAAGGAATTAATGTGTTTGAAGTAAAGGAAAATGAAACACAAGATGATATATACCCTCTAACAAATAATACGGCAACTGCAAAAACTTCTTATACCACACAATCTCATTTGCAATGTACAGAAAATATAGTAGAATCACCTGTTGAGGACTTCAATACGCATCCAAAAACAACCGAAAATACAAAGATCATCACCACATTCTTATCACCGGTTATTATTACTGATAATTTACAACTTCAAACTGAAACAACACTAGATATAACTCAACCTGAAATGAAAATTATAAGAGTAGCTTCTGAAGTCCCCAGCGTCATGGAAACCTTGAGTGAATTTTTAGACGAACAGGTACCAACTTACTGCCACATTAAATCAGATATACAGTATTCAGAAGTGATTTCTCCTAGCGATGTGCAGAGTACTGAAATTCCTCATCAAACTATAAGCAGATATGGTAAGTACATGTAAAGGTTTTTAGAAATACTGCTTCGCGGCTGGAATCGGAGATTACATCTTATATTTAGATGTTCCACTAGTTGCTCCTATTTTGGTATCGTACTGATGTGTTTCTTACTTTAATAAATATTTGCATGTCTTTTGTGTTTCAAACTATCATCAAATTCCGTAAACATTCGTTTCAGGATTTGTTCTCTATAAAAAAATTGTATATCAAGCCAAGTAAAAAATTAATGTAATTGACGGTATCATTCATTCTATCTTTATAAAAAGCTGTAATAATATTGTATACTAATAATAATATAACACTAAATTATACTATAACCAATACATACCTATTTTGCAGAACATTCAGATTTATCTCCAAAGTCGTCAGACTTAGAAGAAACTGAAGAAATTGTAACAAAATTCATGAAAGGGACCGAAAATCAAGAACATATACAAATAAAAACAAAACGTACAATATTGCGCAAAAAACACAAAAAACATAAGCAAAAAGATGACTATGGTGATATAGTTATAGAAGAATCATTAGAAGACGAACCGACATCACAAAAAAGCACAACACAACATGAGGTAAACATAGAAGAATATGAAGGTGATGAAGCTCCAGGAGTAATAATGGAAGTAAGCACAGTAGAGATGCCAGATGATAAAATGGATATACCAAAATTACCAACACAAGTACAAATACAGGAAATAGCTGATGAAACATCTGACTTAATTGAAGAATTACCGGAAAGAATAGTAATAAGAAACATTACCTCAGATGAAGAAGAAATAACAGAAGCCTCAAAGGTGGAACCAGAAACAGTAGACAAATATAATAAAGAACACAATAAGATTACTAAGAAGATCCTAAAACAAAAGAAAAGGCAGCTTGCAGAAAACAAAGAAATAAACAACAGTCAAAAACAAGACGAAGCATCGTTCACAGTAACTGGAGAATCTAATAAAAATCAACCACAGGAAGATGTTATTGACATGACAGTACTTGACGACACACTACAACAAGACACGGCGGAAATAGTCGAGGAGTTACCAGAGGAAGTTAAAGTTGAAGAAGTCCCTACAGAAATGAGCGAAACCAAACGTGTAAAAACAATCAAGAAGGTCATCAAAACAAAAAGGGGACCAGAACTTAATACCACTGAGACCACCACGGTACTCAAAGATGACGAAGCTCCTGTGACAACAGTCGACGTGATCAAAGAAGATATACCACAAGAGGAGATAATTGACATGACTGAAGAGACCACTCCGAATGAAAAGATAAAGCCTAAAGGTAAGCCAAAACAAAAGAAACGTACAACCATTACAGAACACACCACAGATGAACACGTCGATGAAACAATCACACCACTTGACGACACACCGCAACAAGACACGGCGGAAATAGTCGAGGAGTTACCAGAGGACGTGAATGTCGAAGAAGTTCCTACTGAAATGGAAGAAACCAAACGTGTCAAAACAATAAAGAAGGTCATCAAAAGAAAAAGGGGACCAGTGCTTGAAACCACCGAGACCACTACTGTACTCAAAGATGACGAAGCTCCTGTCACAACAATCGAGGTGACCAAAGAAGATCTACCACAAGAGGAGATAATTGACATAAAGGAAGGGACCACTCCCGAAGAAAAGAAAACACCCAAAGGGAAGCCAAAACATAAGAAACGTACAACCATTACAGAACATACCACTGAAGACCATATTGATGCCACAATAACACCACTTGAGGACACTCAACAACAAGACACGGCGGAAATAGTCGAGGAGTTACCAGAGGAGGTACATGTCGAAGAAGTCCCCATTGAAATGGGAGAAACGAAACGAGTCAAAACAGTCAAGAAGGTCATCAAGAGAAAGAAGGGACGAGTTCTTGAAACTACAGAAACCACCACTGTACTCAAAGACGACGAAGCTCCTGTCACAACAGTTGAAGTGACCAAAGAAGATTTACCACAAGAGGAGATTATTGACGTGACCGAAGAAACCACTCCCGAAAATAAGAAAAAGCCAAAAGGTAAGCCCAAACAGAAAAGACGCTCAACAGTTACAGAACAAACGTCAGAAGACGTTATTGATGAAACAATAACACCACTTGACGACACACCACAACAAGACACGGCGGAAATAGTCGAGGAGTTACCAGAGGAAGTAAAGGTCGAAGAAGTTCCTACTGAAATCGGAGAAACCAAACGTGTCAAAACAATCAAGAAGGTCATCAAAAGAAAAAGGGGACCAGTTCTTGAAACCACCGAGACCACTACTGTACTCAAAGATGACGAAGCTCCTGTCACTACAATCGAGGTGACTAAAGAAGAGGTACCACAGGAGGAGATTATTGACATGACCGAAGAGACCACTCCCGAAGAAAAGAAAACACCCAAAGGTAAGCCAAAACATAAGAAACGTACAACCATTACAGAACACACCACAGAAGACTATATTGATGACACAATAACACCACTTGAGGACACTCAACAACAAGACACGGCGGAAATAGTCGAGGAGTTACCAGAGGAGGTACATGTCGAAGAAGTCCCCATTGAAATGGGAGAAACGAAACGAGTCAAAACAGTCAAGAAGGTCATCAAGAGAAAGAAGGGACGAGTTCTTGAAACTACAGAAACCACCACTGTACTCAAAGACGACGAAGCTCCTGTCACAACAGTTGAAGTGACCAAAGAAGATTTACCACAAGAGGAGATTATTGACGTGACCGAAGAGACCACTCCCGAAAATAAGAAAAAGCCAAAAAGTAAGCCCAAACAGAAAAGACGCTCAACAGTTACAGAACAAACGTCAGAAGACGTTATTGATGAAACAATAACACAACTTGGCGACACAACACAACAAGAAACGGCGGAAATAGTCGAGGAGTTACCAGAGGAAGTAAAGGTCGAAGAAGTCCCTACTGAAATGGGCCAAACCAAACGTGTAAAAACGATTAAGAAGGTCATCAAGAGAAAGAAAGGACCAGTTCTTGAAACTACCGAAACCACAACTGTACTCAAAGACGACGAAGCTCCTGTCACAATAATCGAAATTACCAAACAAGATCTACCACAGGAAGAAATTATTGACGTGACCGAAGAGACCACTCCCGAAGAAAAGAAAAAGCCTATACGTAAGCCAAAACTAAAGAAACGTACAACCATTACAGAACACACCAAAGAAGACCTTATTGATGACACAATAACACCACTTGAGGACACTCCACAACAAGACACAGCGGAAATAGTCGAGGAGTTACCAGAGGAAGTAAACGTCGAAGAAGTCCCTTCTGAAACGGGAGAAACGAAACGCGTCAAAACCATTAAGAAGGTAATCAAAAGAAAGAAAGGACTAGTTCTTGAAACTACTGAAACCACCACTGTACTCAAAGACGACGAAGCTCCTGTCACAACAATCGAGGTGACTAATAAAGATCTACCACAAGAGGAGGTTATTGACGTGACCGAAGAGACCACTCCCGAAGAAAAGAAAAAACCTAAAGGTAAGCCGAAACAAAAGAAACGTACAACCATTACAGAACACACTACAGATGACCACGTTGATGAAACAATCACACTACTTGACGACACACCGAAACAAGACACGGCGGAAATAGTCGAGGAGTTACCAGAGGAGATACATGTCGAAGAAATACCCACTGAAATGGGAGAAACGAAACGAGTCAAGACAATTAAGAAGGTCATCAAGAGAAAGAAAGGACCAGTTCTTGAAACCACCGAGACCACCACGGTAGTCAAAGATGACGAAGCCCCTGTCACAACAATCGAGGTGACTAAAGAGGATCTACCACAAGAGGAGATTATTGACGTGACTGAAGAGACCACTCCCGAAGCAAAGAAAAAGCCTCAAGGTAAGCCAAAACAAAAGAAACGTACAACCGTTACAGAACAAACTACAGATGAACACGTTGATGAAACAATCACACCTCTTGACGACACACCGCAACAAGACACAGCGGATATAGTCGAGGTGTTACCAGAGGAGGTACATGTCGAAGAAGTCCCCACTGAAATGGGAGAAATGAAACGTGTTAAGACAATTAAAAAGGTCATCAAGAGAAAGAAAGGACCAGTTCTTGAAACCACCGAGACCACCACGGTACTAAAAGATGACGAAGCTCCTGTCACAACAATCGAGGTGACTAAAGAAGATCTACCACAAGAGGAGATTATTGGAGTGACCGAAGAAACCACTCCCGAAGAAAAGAAAAAGCTTAAAGGTAAGCCAAAACAAAAGAAACGTACAACCATTACAGAACACACTGCAGATGAACACGTTGATGAAACAATCACACTACTTGACGACACACCGAAACAAGACACGGCGGAAATAGTCGAGGAGTTACCAGAGGAGATACATGTTGAAGAAATACCCACTGAAATGGGAGAAACAAAACGTATCAAGACAATTAAGAAGGTCATCAAGAGAAAGAAAGGACCAGTTCTTGAAACCACCGAGACCACCACGGTACTCAAAGATAACGAAGCCCCTGTCACAACAATCGAGGTGACTAAAGAAGATCTACCACAAGAGGAGATTATTGACGTGACCGAAGAGACCACTCCCGAAGCAAAGAAAAAGCCTCAAGGTAAGCCAAAACAAAAGAAACGTACAACCATTACAGAACAAACTACAGATGAACACGTTGATGAAACAATCACACCTCTTGACGACACACCGCAACAAGACACAGCGGATATAGTCGAGGTGTTACCAGAGGAGGTACATGTCGAAGAATTCCCCACTGAAATGGGAGAAATGAAACGTGTTAAGACAATTAAAAAGGTCATCAAGAGAAAGAAAGGACCAGTTCTTGAAACCACCGAGACCACCACGG
>LGAG01001214.1:75200-88904 GCA_001278395.1 Lerema accius | reverse complement strand
TAATTTATATGCGATGCCGCGGGCCGCGAACGCCCACTATTTATATTAGGGTTGTCAATTTCACTCCCGATATTAGATGCATGAAAATTTTACACAAAACTTTAAATTTTTCGTAGACAATTATTTATTTACATAAAAAATACGAACTTTGGTTTTAAATTATTTCAATTATGTAATTTGTTTTTTAAAAATGTTACATAAGGACCTAAAATAAAATGTGATATACCTATAAATGTGTAAAAACACTCATAAAGAAAACCCTTCAAAAATATAATCCTGTACACATAGTAATATTATCTCGGTATTAACAACGCAAAATAAAAAAAAATAAGCACATTATTTTTTTCCCACCGTTGACAACCCTAGCGGCCTCCCAATTTATTTCTTAATAACGTCTCCTTAGGTCGTCGTCGGCGTCGACGTTAAACGTTAATTTGTTTGTACAGCCAATAACGTGATAAATGGCGGATCAATCGACCGTTCAACGAAAGGGAAATTTGCTACGAAATTTTAAATTAGATTCGCCTTGGTTTCGGTTTTACCCCACTGTGCGGTGCAGAGGAAAATTCTGTGGGGCCGATGCCGATGTATGAATGTATGTTTCTATAATAGGTACTCTAAAAAGCAAAAGCGTGAATAGAAAATTGATCCATTTATCTTGTACCTTATTGTCGGGTATTTCATACGTAAATTCAATACAGATATTAATGAAAAACAAAAGGTTTCAAACTTTTGTTTTGTTTTTAGATACTAGATAATGTAGGTAGGTACTAAAGTCATTTGTTGATTGAACTCATTTTTGCTTATTCCTACTATAATTATAACATGTCCTAAAAATCCTAGACTAGTACGAACAACGTATACCTGACACCCACAAACTAGTAAACTCAATCCAAAGTATTCACCTACAAACAGCGCCATCTATCGGCGGCAGAGCACAAACTCGCTGCAAATCGATCTGAACCGGCTGCGCTACGTCACAGAACAGGCTTGAGAGGTGGAGCTAGCCACGCCTACTAGCACAATACATCGCTTATCGGATATCAGTGGAAAGCGCAGCGATGGTGGGTCTCGCTATCGAGTGCCGTGAAACTCATCTATAAATGATACAGCCATAAACAACACGCTAAATAATCTTTCAACTGATCCTAAGTAATGCTGCAGTAATTAAATACAAGGATTAATCACATAACGTTTCTCTTAGAATATATTCAATTTTTTTATACTATACTTAAAGACCTGGCGAACGTTATTCTGCCACGTTTTTTTTAATCCCTTAGTTTTTCACATCAGCTACAGTTACTCCTGACCTTAAATTTTCAAGTACCTTTAATAAATGCTCATCATATCGGAGAAGTTTTTGCTATGGTAGCTTTTTAATCCTACTATCCTACTAATATTATTATATTATATTATAAATTATAAATGTGAAAGTTTGTAAGGATGTTTGGATATTTGGATGTTTGGATATTTGGATGTTTGGATGTTTGGATGTTTGTCCCTTCTTCACGCTCTAACCGTTGAACGGATTAAGCTGAAACTTGGTACACAGATAGGTTGCATCCAGGAATAGGACATAGGATACATTTTATCCCGACTATAGGTTCCCTTGGGATAAAATCAATATTTTGTTTATCGACTTTTGCGCGGGCGGAGCCGCGGGCATCGTCTAGTAACTAATAGTTTGACTGGTGCCTTAAAGTATCTCGACTTTAGCACCGCTTGCCGAGTCCAAATGTGACTCGAAAGCATACTCGATCACTCTAAAAAGCTCACAATTTATTTATTGGTTTTCCGTGCTATTTTGTATGCCTTTATATCGTCTTTACAATAATATTTTGCCATCTTATTCATCCCCAAAAGAAAAACTCCTATGGGGCTATGATAAGTGTATAGCGTTATCCATTTATTAAAGCTAGTTGCGTTCGCTATTTGGTTCTTAATAGTAATTGAATGAATAGAAAATTAGATTTTATAAAATGAGATGGCAGCAACTGTTGCAATCAACATTATACGACTAGTTTACAGTAGTAATAATTATTTTTATTATCACATACCGCCGCCGTTCGTACCTACTTTATATCGATAATAGTATAGTTTTACATCAAAATTTTCCTGTATAACCCCTCGTTTAATTCTCTAATTAACCACTTAAATTTTAATGACGCCATACTAAGTTTTTCCTGTGTTTATCGCTTGTTCAAAGAGCATAAACTTGTTTATGGGTTTATTTAAGGATGATTATATTGATTTCATGCCCGACTGTTGACGAAATAGGGAAAATTGGTCGGGACACGTATCAAAGGTATGAGGGTAATAAATTTGAAATGATCCATTACTCTAAAACTACAGAGGTATCTTAAAGAATAAGTATACATAACATTTGCTTCTTTAAGGTAATTTGAATGATCCGGTAATAATGTTTCTTACCATTTTTGGCGTTTACGTCCATTTAGAATGAAACGAAATTCAAAGTGACATTTATGATTAAAAACTGAATAATTTCGAAAAGATAAAAAACATAGTTTCGCTATTTTACATCCACTTCCATTGAATGTAATAAATAATAATAGGTGCACATAAATTAAAAAATAAAATGTTGTCAATTATTAAAAAAACTTGCATCGTTACTAATTAATTTTACAAGTTAAGCCGCTAATTAGGTTATGCGTGTAATTTAATTCACTTGTAACAAGGAGTCAATGTTATCATTCAAGTTTTTGCTGACGATCGATGTCTATCGGATGTCGAATCAAAATTATCGATTAATATTCGCTTGTCGTAACGTCAATTAATGTGTGTCAATATGAATTGAATGCGACAAGTTAAATATTTAAAAATGTTGGGAACTACTTTTTGTCGTCGTGATTTAAATTCTATGTTAAAATTTTAATTATTATATGTATTAGGTACTTACTGATATTAATAACCCCCCTAACTTTAAATCTATAACCGACATATTTAACAAGACGATATAGTGAATGCTTGCGGGAACGAGTTGGATTTGGCAGTTTATAATTGAGAAGTATGGTAAAATGCAGGATCCTGTTTTTTGGTTAATATGCTTTAAAAATACATTTTAATTTTCGAAATAAACCGACACGTAATCTACTACAAACTGTTTGATACACAGAGTCACACACACACATTAGTCCATTCGGTTGACAGACACTTGACACTGACATCTGCTGTCAGCCAAGTGATACATCGAGCAAATCTATAGTTTGACATAATAAGTTAGGTTTAATTTCGATCAAAAAGGACAGGTTATTTGGTTTTTAAATGACTACTAGCAATGTAGTTTACTTCAAATTAAACCCAACTAACTAAGATCTAACTTTCTCCACCTATTTTTCTATTGCCTAACAATGCAGTTATATGTAGTTTTTCTAAAATTCTGGTCTCTACTCCTGGCCTTATCTCTAGGCCGGGAGCCTCATGCGTTTCATGTAATATTTCAAATGATCCGACGGTTATTCCATCACAACATCTCGGTGTCGCGGTACAAGATTCAACGCTGAACGAAAATAAACTACAAGGTTCGCGCCACATCGTTCCCACTGATGCATCGCACTCGTTATTTAGTTAGCAGATCACCCCATTGTTACTTAGGAGAGACCTCGAAAAAAGCATGGGCGGGGCTCGTATCGGACCTTGCATCTCTCCCGATGAAACAAGCTCTCTATCTAGATACATGCCTCCAACACGAGTCGCAACTAACAAACGAAACTCGATTGTAACATTGAAGAGTAAAGTCCAATTTCCAAACTCGCGAATCGAAGAAGCTTATTAAAGAAAATTAAATTTGCGGCCACGCGAAATCGACACGAATCCGCGAAAGCAGAAGAGCAGCGTTCGTAGCCATCAGACAATATTATTCCTTAATGCGCTTCGAGTACTTTCAATCGAGCGTTGAAATTCCCTGACGGCATTTTATGGTCCCCGTGTATTCTAGCGGCGGTTACGACCTTTTCGTTCCGGATGCCGAATGTTTATATAGTGTAGGATATGTATAGAATGGATTATAGATAAGGAGCGAACGTATTTTCATTTTATTACCAAATTACCGATGGTGAGATAGCGGGCCGAGAGTCGATTGTGGCCTCGTATCAGGAACATTTGCCAACAGGTAATTGTCTTATTTTGTTCCGTTCAAGAATTCCAACACTTACGAATGCAACAGTTTCTCAGTAAACTGAAGTATTCGGGGCGTTTATTTTAAGAGGTTTCATAACCGAACTTTGAGATATTGTGTCGTTGTTTAATGTTATGTACCACGCTGACAGGTCATGTTGTTTCTTGAAATATTTTACAATAACAAGTAGGTAACCAGATTTAAGATTATTGATTTGTCTTATTACAGGTAAATTAAATTGTACTAAAATGCCATTATCAACCTTACGGAGCCCACAATGGCTGATAAAATTTACTTTTAAATCTACCGAAAGTGAGCGCTAGAATTTGTATTTTGAGTCAAAATTAACACAGATTTTAGGAAACATAGCACATTATATGACACACAGCATTAATTTATTTTTCCAAGGGGCCCCAATTTTTTTTTAGCAAGGACCCCAACATGTCCTACGATAGCTCTGCCTCTTCAATACTTAGTAATCAGTAATTACTCAAATGAAAATGTTTTGAACTTTTAATCATAAAGTACAACTTATAAGTCATAATATCAGGCATTAAAATTCATGTCCGCATTGTTTAAACATAATGAACGAGCATTAATTACGTTTGATTGAGTGATTGACACGGCCTTTAATACTCTGAGATTATCTTTGCGTGTGGTGTTTCCATGGTAATTAGATATATACTGTGGTACTCTTAGAGAGGTACCTATCACATGATATATGTACGTACGCGTGTGTGCACAAATTTGTTTTTATAGCCTTCGCTGTGTTAAATCTATCCTATAGGAACAAAATCATTTTCCGGTATAGAAAGTATTACAGATTATCAACGTTAAATACACCACTAACTTTCATCTAAATAAATTTTCATCTAAATCGGCTTAGTAGTTATTGGTATACCCGAAAAGACAGACAGACAATAATTCAAGTAGAAATTATTTTGGTCTTAATATTAACAACAAAGCCTAACTAAGTACCTACATTCACTTTAAACACAGAATTAGAAATAAGTTAAAAGAAAGGAACATCTCACAAAACTTTTTATTTTTGGTATAACTATCAAAACTTTATAATTATACGCCCAAATATTTTCGTCAAGCAACTCTAGAAGCCCCCAGATATCATAACACGATAACCTAAAATATAACTCGTCTGTCCGTTGTTGAAGCTAAAAAAAACATATTCGAATGTGTTATTTAAATAACATAAATCTTTCTATCAACTATTCCATCGGACAGCCATTAAATGGGCCGATTTCGATCTACAGTAATCATAGAAGAGCGAGCTACGAGTAGAGAACAGGTTCCGTACTTTGATTTATTCGCGTCTGATGCGTTTGATGTAGGGATTCCATATTTGAATTTAATATTATAGAATTATGACCATAGAGTAAACGACAATATAGAGTAATGTTACCAGTCGGCAGTGTTTATAAATTCAGCTCGAATTTATTTACCTGATATCATAGGTTTCAAAAATGTCCTATTTCATAGAATAAAAAGTGTTATATTAACTTTGTCAGCTCTGTACAAGACTTTCAAATACGCACTTGGTTTCTTAGTGAATATTGCAAAAGTATACACCTATTGCCATAAAATGACGAAAATATTGACAAATATCGAATAATTTAAATAAAATAATTTAGAAACGTCTTTATAGAAATAACGAGGATCCCAAAAATGTGACACTATGACAGGCTACTGTTATTATAAACACACAATTCCACCAACCTACTATTATCAATATCGAAATCGTTACCCGACTTAATTGCTTTCACAATAAGGGTGATATTAGAGTTTCACAAGCGCACATGTTACTGTGTTGTCATTCTTCATTTTGACATCCGGCGTATGCGCAAGCGTAACGTCGATTACTCGATAATTTCCAAAGATTAGAATCGGTTTTTGACAACAGCATACGTTTTAAAATGCGTGGTATGAGCACGGTACGTAGGTAGGATTACTGGTCCAATAAAAAACGATTCGAATTATAATATTTACGAGTTAACTTTGATATAAACGCACGTTTATATTCACCTTTAAAAAACAAATGTCTATTTTAATAAAGCAAACAAATATAACTTCAAATTGACTATTTAGTGACAGTAGGTATAACTATTACAGTTCAGCTTTCGTGTTTTTCTAAATCACCTAGACCATACCATTAAATCCTAGTTAAACCTAACCACATGAACTCAATATCCGTACCTTAAAACCAAGGTAGTAATCCTACTAATATTATAAATGTGAAAGTTTGTAATGATGTTTGGATGTTTGGATGTTTGGATATTTGGATGTTTGGATATTTGGATGTTTGGATGTTTGTCCCTCCTTCACGGTCTAACCGCTGAACGGATTAAGCTGAAACTTGGTACACAGATAGGTTGCATCCAGGAATAGGACATAGGATACATTTTATCCCGATTATAGGTTCCCTTGGGATAAAATCAATATTTTGTTTATCGACTTTTCCGCGGGCGGAGCCGCGGGCATCGTCTAGTTACCAGATAATTATCAAGATTAGCAAACTGATAGAAATGCGCTCTGAGAACACTTTCGTTCGTGTAATGAGTGATTATAACACAGATATTACTTACCTTCCCTACCTGTCATCGTTGGAACCAACCGATAAATGCACAGTTTATGTACATTGTATGTGTATGATTTGTGGACCTGTACACCGATAAATTCCTTTGGTTGACCTGCCGCGACCCTACCGTAATTCGATTGCAGGGTTGTCTCCTTTAGGTTTAGGCTTTAACCCAGGGTTTCTTCGGCAGGTTCAGGAATCGGGACCGAATCCTAGGTTAAGGTTAAGAGCGTGCAGCGTTAAAAATATTATTAAGAAAACTTATCTCAATTCTGAAAACTGATTTCAATCCCATGTGTGTATCGAAAAATTTTAATTCTAAAATTAGATGAAATTCCCGCGAACAAAATTTAGCTGATCTTGATAAAAGTTTTGGAAAAGGTGAACTGATTTAGATTGAGAAGAAAAGAAAGAAAATTTAAATTGAGGGGACCTTTTATCGCCTGGAATAGTATAATATTTGAAATTGTCATAATGGGCCATTTATTGAAAAACTAGTGCCAGCTAAACTATCAATATAAAAATTCATTCTACTTCCTACCAAACATTATACCAGTGCTTTACCTAATACCAGAAAATGTCCAATCCTTATAAAGTCAGAACAAACTACGGCTTTTTGTTAGGAGCCGCGATAGGATCGCCGCATACAGAATGAGCGAGCCAAGTTTTAAACAATAGTGCGTAGGCGCAGATTAACACAGTGTCGTAGCCCCGTAGGGAGTTCCGTGTCGAATGGATTCGGATCCCGCGGGATACTGGAATCCCGGGATCCCGGGATTGTTTTAGTCTACTTGGATTATAGTAATGATAGTGTAGCTTAACAATTAAGTAGAGAGCTACATAATTGTTTATATTAATTTATTTATGATTTACTTATAAAAAGGGTTAAAAATTTTAGAACTTTTTAAGTATAATGCAAGCATTTTATTTTAATTTTTTCTACTTCCAAACAATTTTTTTTTATTTCGAACTTGTCGTAATTAGCGATAACTGGAGCTATATTTTTACAAATAACAGGATTTACAAATTACCTAAAACTATAATAGGGCCATGATCTTCTACTAACTTCTAATCTGGCTAGAAAGAGTCCCATTCTGAATATTCCATGGGGAAACCAAAACTGCAAATAATTTTGTGATGCAATTTGACTCAAGAATCTTGTGATTCAGGATCATCTCTAATTTTCTTTAAACTTTGATATCCATAAACATTAAAAGACTCGATCTATGTGACTTTCAATCCCGGAGTTCGATCGCCGGGATTTGATATGACGAAGATTGCCATCTCTAGATATTTAGTAAACCGTTTAAGTGTGTCACTGGAAACGAGCATCGTAGAGTCGCTATTTATTTATGTAAAGCATCTATTATTGTGTACAAAAACAAACAGTAATTATTAGGTATCTATGTAGGTACCTACTTGGTAGATTTTTTAGTCATGAAGGATGACTGACTCTGACAGATAGTCATCCCGACATTCAGATTCACAAGAACATAAAAAAAATCTTTAATTTTCGCAACATTTACAATGATTAAAAACACATTTTTGGTATTTTTGGTAATCTGTTATCACTCTTTAGAATTATTTTTTTTCTTTTAACAAAAGCTATATATTATCAAGACACTATTGTTGTAGTCTCTACAGAAACAGCACCTTACACACTTTTATAAACAATCCGGTAGTTTTGGATATAATTGGCAACAGTAATTTGCACAAACAAATTACCATACAAACCTTCACTCTAAACGTACGATTATAAATACATCACTATTTTGCGGTGGGTAAAAAAATACCGATGGCAATAAATCTCTTAACAACATACATAATTAACAACTAATTATACATCCACAAAACATCTGTTCGATTGCGCTTCGTCTAGGAGAAACTGTGGGTTAACGAAAACCAGTACTCATATAGAAAGTGTGTATTACCGCTCGTGTAATTAAACTGAAACAACGTATACCGGCTATCTAATCTCAACATCGGACCATTAACGGAGCAACACAAAAAACATACAAACGCACATTACAGACCAAATAAAACTATTAAGCGTATGTAAAACTACAGACACACTGTCCTAGCGTGTGGTCAGCTGATTTCTTAGACAGTGTTTTACAAGCTTTTATTTAGTTTCACCTGTCCCGGTTTGTAATCTTACAAGCTAAATTTCACCTATTTCCCGGTGTCCGATTGAGCTAAAATTTTACACACTGGTCCAGTCCTGATGACAATGCATGTTTATAATAAGCGTGTTGTGATACTGCTACCAGGATCGGCTCCAGACGATTGAACTCCTCAACGGTAGCGACTTGAAATTTTGCACTTTTTAAACTTTAGTTCTTTTTCTTATTAACAAGTAATAAAAAATTGTTTAGAAAAATCTTTGAATTGATTATTATTTGTTCGCTAAAAGATGATCACTTATAATTATTTAAATGATATAATCATATTATGTTAAACCCGTCAAGACCTTTGGGCTGTACAGCGTGTTAAAGAAATAGACAGACGTACCTACGTACATACACACGCATGAAAAATATTACCCGCCTTCTGACGCAGTCGGATAATTACATTAAAAAAACAATGAGTACAAAACCCCATAGCAGTGAGTATAATTAGTCATAAAGTTATTTTATAACACATGTAATGTTTTTATAACGCGCTGTCCGTGTGTCTACATCTATTATCTCTCTATCTAAAACGTTCCACACACTATCGTCCGATCTAAGTCACCGTGGCAATACACAGCCTGTCAAAACAAATGACTGTCCCAACACAATAACTGGTTAAAAAACTCATACGTCTGTCCAGCATAAAGCGAAAACAAATTTATTTGCTGACCGTAAGGTTCAAATTCCAATGCGACGGCGCCTCGTCATAGAGCAGCCAATGTCAGAATCACAGCCTCGAAACTCATCTCAACTGATCAACGCTTAGAGAATAAAATCGAACGCGCTGTCAATTCAAATTTGACATACAGAACGTTGTTTGCCCGGCGGCGAATCGTATCGAATAAAACAATCGGGACTCTAGTGCGAGAAAATAAACGACAGAATCGATTGTATCGACTCACGAGAATCGAGAGGTTGTTAACAATTGACGCCTGTTCTGTAGTTTATGCTAGGAGGAGATGAAACGGATCGGGCCGTAGGTCGAGATGGTGAGTCGTGAAGGATAATGAACTGTTTGCGAACGTATTACAATTCATTTTCGATTGATGCTCTCCGGAAAACAATGCTCGCAATAAGATGGGTCAAGTGATTAAGCAACGGTTGCGTATAAAGGGTTAGTACAAAATGAATGAAAAATATTAAGACCAACACGTAGCATCGATATCAAATTTCTTGAGAATTGTTTATGTCAAACTGTTCTCAGCACATTCCCACTCGTCTTTGAGCAAACTATGAGCATTGAAGATAAATTGATTGACAAATCTAAGTCTATTCTTCCATTATTAAAATATGAATTATGATGATCAATACAGCACTAACTCTCATAAAACTAAATACTTTCTTACAAATCCATAAAATTATTATTATTATCCATTACGGCCTAAAAAATCCATCGGTCACAGAAAATAACAATGTTTTCAAAACCACCAGTGAAGCTTCATCCAAAATTTCAAGTCAACGATTTTAAAACTGCGGTCTCAGTACCACAATGTTCGGTATTCATATGCAGAGATTTCAAATTATTTGTTGTTTTTCTTTTGAGCACGTCAGCCAAAATCATCAAAGGTGGATATAACCTCTGGGTGGCGGTGGTTAGCGGTGGTCCCGCGTTTGTTACGTCAACTTGATTCGTGACTACAACATCGGTATCATTGCCAATATCATCGGTTGCAATACTTGAAATACGTTACGAAAACATACAGGTGGAATACTGTCGATGAAACAAAAACTTAGATACACATACTTATATTTATTATGTATTGTTAGTGATGTTGTAACTTTGGAAGCCTGACCGATTAAAGGCATGATTAAAGGCATTTACACATTGTATAAAAGCCTTTAATGGGTCAGGCTTCAAAAGTTACAACATCACTAAAAATATCTATCAATAGATATAATCTTTTATGAGTATCTTAAATTGTATGTTTAAACATTTAATAACATAACATTACTAGAATTGTAATTATATTCGTAATATATCTGCTGTAACTTATTCACACAAAAGAACATCTTCACCGACCTTTGAAAGACCAAAATTATCAGATCCTTTTAAAGCAGATTTAATCAAAAACAAAAGAGCTTTCCCAGAGCTGTTATTCTCAAGTCTAGTTCCCGGGTGGTCAATGTTCGTCCAGCGATGCTGCGTGGTTGCAGTTTCGAGCGATATGCGATATCGTGTAAGGCGTGGGCGATACAGTTCCGAGAGGTGTTTTGATGTATGTCTAAAAATACGGCCTTATCTGATCTATAAACCAACCCACCGTGATGTTTTATCTTGAGGCCAGACACTATATGAAAGTGAGCAATCTAAATAGGTACGTCAAATCGATGTATGTAGAAATAGAAATGTTGTATAATATGTGTACGAATATTTTTATAATAAAGCTTTATTTTAATAGTCGTCGGAATGTTACAATAGATCTGCATAAACGTTGTAAATATTGGCGATTTTAACTCAATTGTAAAATTCTCTTCAACACTAAACAGTTTAGTCTAGGAACTCCAGGTGTTTGTTATCTATTTAGTTGAACGAAAACTTCAAGATCCAACTTGAACATAATTTTGACAAAACCCAGCAATTACTATAAATGTTTAACGAAATATTTACAAAGTTACAACAATAGAAGGTACCTGAAGACACCTTGCGATAACACTAATTCAATTAGGCGTCTCAGAAAAATGGAGAGCTACAAATCAAGTACACCGTTCACCAGTTGGTAAATTCGGGCTTTCGCTATTGTTACTCCCAGATGGGCGGTCGGATAACGAAAAACAAATAGTACTAATTACGTTTGAAGCCAGTTAACAATCGGCATCTCTAATCTGGCAAACAAATTGTTGTTCGGAGGCTGACGGCGGACAAATTGTCCAAATTATTTTTTCGATTACGCTTCCATTGTTTAATCGCACCAGTTAATAGGTGTGATAGCATCGGAGAGCGTTTCCACTGCCGCGGCACGGCATGAGAACTTCTTAATGACTCGGATTGCTAATGTTTATTTTAAAATTTATCACTAAAGAAATTAAGTTACTGAATTAGCCTACTAATATCCTACTAATATTATAAATGTGAAAGTTTGTAAAGATGTTTATATATTTGGATGTTTGTAATTCCTTCACGCTCTAACCGTTGAACGGATTAACCTTAAACTTGGCACACGGACAATTTGCATCCAGGAATAGGATATAGGATAGATTTGATCCCCAATACAGGTTCCTTTGGGATAAATCCAATATTTTTCTGTACTCTTCCGCAGGCGAAGCCGCGGGCGTTTTCTAGTATTTACATTTAGAAGTAATGTAAAACTGTGTACTGAGGAAATAAAAATTTATCAATAAATAATTGGGTATTCTCATTAAAATTCTAGTTTAAAATAATATTGCAATACAACCTTTTCGTAACTTGAATTACAAATATTTCTACTACAAAATGGTTACGTTATGTCTACCTAATACATACCTAAACTGTCCATAGTATTGATATCAATTGTATACAGCATTTTATCAATTACCTAGCTCATAATGTGTAATAAAAATATTGTAAGACTCTACCAATCATAGTGGTTTTAAGATTATAATTATGGCCTTAGGAAATATAATGTATACCTACTTAAACCAAATTAAAAGTATCTAATCAGAATATTTTGAATAACTTATTTAAAACTATTTGTCAATGACGAGTCCGAATTAACAATGGACACACGAAACAGAATTTTTCGTTGTTAGAATATTCAACATTGTGCTTGCTACAAAAGTTTTTATTTGTTGCAAGAATAACAATTATATCATTATTAGAACAGTTAGCATTCTATGATGCCTGTACTCAAAGACCAAATCCTATATTTCTTCTCATTCAAAAACGATTGGGTTCCCAATGGTTATCCGTCTATATCAAACCATTATGCAAGTTTGCCTTAACGTTTGCCATCTATAAAACTCTTGTTCGCTAATAAACTTCTTCACCTGATTCTTATCTATAAATAGAAAAAAAAACTCGACTGCTAATATATGGGTTACATAATCTCTGGTTACATATTACAATATTACATAACCTATCTCACTCTTTTCATGGAAACAAATCCAATGACACCCTTAGAATAATTATTCTAAGATGACACCTAATTACCTAGGTATATTGAAGGTTTTCAAGTAGTTAGGGCTGAAAAGTGTGACTAAGACTTAGACATAGACATACACACATACGCTCAAAAATATTACCCTATTAGCGCAGTCAGGTAAAATGATTAAGGGCAATGCAAAAACAAATAGTACAAATCATCTATTGGTACTATCTATCCTAATAATCTATACTAATTATATAAAGCTGAAGAGATTGTTTGTTTGAACGCGCTAATCTCAGGAACTACTGGACCGATTTGAAAAATGCTTTTAGTGTAAGATAGTGCATTTATCGAGGAAGACTATAGGCTAAATGACATTACGCTAAGATGAAAAGGAGAGAAGCAGCAATAAAATATTGCGAAAACGGGAAAATTACGCGGGAGCAGCCGCTGGCGATTGCTAGTATTATGATTATGAAGTGGACGATAAACACTAATTAGCAATTCGTTTTGTATTATTTACGTAGTTAATGACAATGTTTGTATTGAACAGTAAACTACAGCGATAGATTTGTTATCATTTTCGTTATTTTGTTGTGTTAAAATCGTTATTCAATCGTCAAATAGGTATAACTTTCAAGCTTCTAAGTTCATGTTACCCTGGTACCTGATCTGTGATTGAAAACAGTAAAATTCATATTGTCCTAGTCAATAATAAATTTATCAATTTTTTTTAATGTTCATTGA